>JANKYE010000010.1:4878679-4892868 GCA_032467995.1 Erythroxylum dillonii
CAGTTCTGCGTGACCTAAAGATCCATTTAAAGCTGGCCCAAGATCGTATGAAGTCACAAGCAGATAAAGGGCGACGGGAGGTTCAATTTTCGGTTGGCGATTTTGTTTATCTTAAACTACAACCGTACCGACAGAATTCAGTTGCTCTCCGCAGTTCTCTTAAGCTATCAGCCAGGTTCTATGGACCCTATGAAGTTCTAGAAAAGGTTGGTCCAGTAGCGTATCGTTTGCGTTTGCCTGTAGGTGCTCAGATTCATGATGTCTTTCATGTTAGCCTCCTTCGCAAACACTTGGGAGATAGGCCGACACCAATTACAGATCTACCTCTTGTCACTGATGAGGCTAGGGTGCTTCCCTCACCAGAAAAGATATTGGATCAACGCACAGTCCAGAAAGGTCGCTATCGTCCCTATACAGAAGTCTTGGTTCATTGGAAGGGAACTGATGTTGCAGATGCTACATGGGAAAATTACAGGCGGTTCTCTCGCACTTATTCTGAATTTGTCCTTGAGGACAAGGACAATTTGGGGAGGATGGAATGATGAGAAACAGATAGCATGATCACGTACTGCAAGAGGACGCAGTAATCAACATGGGTTATTGGGTTGGTGGAGTTAGCGAGTCGTGCATCATGTTAACAGATATCCATGAACTTTTGCTTGATATTAGGAGTAGTGATATTAGGCGTAGTATTCACGTTCTTATTTTATTGCCATTTCAAATTCCAGTTGTTAAGTGGGTAAGCCACGACTTGTTTCTGTTGCTTCTGTTCAATGTATTTCATTGATCTAGTTGCTATAAATCAGATTGAGAAAAGGGAATAAACTCATGGATATTTACAGCTTCTAAAACTCTGCCTTTTCTTGTTCTTCTCTAAATTCTCTTTATCAGCGTGCTATATACAATGCGCAATGAGCCAGAAGAGAAGATAACAAAATATAGGAAACTGATCGAGGACGCTAGTCACAGGAGACCTTGGGAAGGGTATATAATAAGTACGTATGGTTGTTTGTGCTTAAGATATGCAAACAGGAAAATGACCATAAGCAAGCCATCGCCAAAAGTAATTTTCATTTCTGTTGACTACTACAAAGAAATTTTCTACAGACACGTTTCATTTCAGTTCATCTCTCCCACGTTTTGTCGTTCCTCCTTCCAACGTAAGTATCTCCTTCTTCTACAAACAACTGCTTCACGTCTATATATTCTGTCATAATTTATCGCACACATATCTGTTGTATTCTACATTTTCTGCTTCTCAACTTCATTCAGAGAGACAGTTACTACTCTGCTCTTTGGAGTGCACTAAAGCTGATGGAGAAGGCATTTACTTTAAGGTTAGATCCTATTATCCTGCTACACTGTAAAGTGTGAATTTCTGACTTAGGATAATAATTTTCACGACGCTTTGCATTTTCAAATAAGTTGTTCCGATTTAATTATTTATGCTATTTTACTAACAATTTAAGTCAGAAAATTATTGCATTGCTATCGTTATTCAGAAAAAAATATTGAACTATTGCTGCTTGTTGGAAATTGTTGCATTTTTTATACTACTTGTCGACAATTCTTTCGATTGTGCTACTGCATGTTTATTTCAAAATATTGTTTTGTTCTTACTGCTGATTAAGTATTTCGTGTGAGACATATCCGTTATTGATTCAATATGTCATCTACAAATGAGACCAATATAGGTTCTGCACTTATTGTTCCCCACATAAGTTCTGCCTCTATCACCGTAGGTTAGAGGATTACACTTGATCTAACTAGATTAGAGCCTCTAAATGGGAAAAATTTTAAATGATGGTTTAAAAAATTCTATTTTTCTTTCAACAATATGAAATCGATTATATACTGGTTCAAGAAATTCTTAGTGACAATACCGACCTCAAGATATCTAAGGATAACTGTACCGTTAAGGGAGTGTTGCTCAACCATATGATTAATCCATTGTTTGATATCTACTGCAAGTACAAAACTGCCAAGGAAATTGGGATTCTTTAGAAGTGAAATATGAGACAGATGATGACGGTACTAAGAATATGCAGTTGTTAGTGGTTAAAATTTACCGTTGTTGATGATAAGCCCATTATGGACCAATTAGATGAGTATAAAAACCTAGTTACTAAAATCCTTATTTAGGGTATGAACATGTATGAATTGCTTCAATCTAATGCCCTTATTGGGAAAGAACTTGTCTCATGGAATGAGTATAAAAACTAGTTGAGGCATAAAAAGAAAGACATGAAATTTCAGGAGTTGATAGGACATATAAAGATTGAGGATGCCAACCATACACAAGATGTAAGGCTCCAAATTATACCCTATTTGAAATGTTACATGTTCATGAAAGTTTATGTATGATAGGTGTTAAAAATTATGATATGATTGAGAATTGCATATAACTTGAATTTTGGTTTAATGGATCATACTTAGTGATTTGGAATTAATTGATATCATTAGAGAATTAAGGTATTAAAATATATATTTTGACTAGGAAAATTTTCAAGTGACAAGATAAGTTAGTACATGAAAATTGAAATGACTAAGCCTATATGTTAGTGACATTTGGCATAATTGATGCATTGACATTCAACAACATTGGTTGAGTAATAGGTGACCTAATTAAATTATGACATTTGGTAGCCTCATAGAAGAACATGTGTGCTAGCTAGGGAGAGGACATGTGGCTTATGTCCTTATGTAACAAGTGTCCTTAGAGCAAGATGAGTCATCTTACATATGGCATGACCTTATGCATTGGCTAGTTTCTGTTGTAACTCTTCCTTCTCCTTGCTCATTCACTACCGAAACTTTGACTCCATCTCAACTTCTGGAATTTTGCTTGATTTTGGATCAACTTCTCTTGGAATCTTTGTAAATTACTGCATCAAGAAGTAAGTCTTGCTATTTTCCGTGTTATTGTTTATTGGTGCTAAAATTTGCAACTTAGTCTAGGAGTTATGTATGGTTGCTTGGAAGACTAGTTGGTTTGCTTCTTTGGAGTTGTGCTTTGAAGTTAAGAAGGTAAGGGAATTCAAAATTTGATAGCATGTTATGGTATGAATTATATGATGTTTGAAATGGATAGAATATGTACTGAATTAATGATGAATTGAGATCTGGAACATGATAGATGTTGATAGCTTTTGTTTTTTTTATGCATAAAAGATCGTGGATTGTGAACTACCTTATGAATGATTTTTGAATTGGTTTGGACATGAATTTGATGAGGTATTGAAGCATGAATAAGGTAGAATTAAAGTGAAGTTGATGGACTTTGGTGCAAGTGTGTCGAATGGAAGTGAAGAAGTCAAGTTTTGGAAACAAATTAAAGGTTGTGGATGAGTGAACCTTCACTCATCCCATGATCATGGCATTTATAAGGCTTATTCCTATAGTCGTGGGAAGTACTTAAGAGGTAGAAAATGTTGGTTTTGGAAAATTTTTGGACTATATAAGGTTAAGGTACTTAATAATGGTTTAATTGGACTTAATTAAGGTATAAAATGAACCTAGTTTGGTGTGGAATAGTTTAATTAAAGGTTGAATAAGATTTGGACTTTTAATTGAAGTAATAACTTAAGGAAGGTGTTATTAGATAACAAAGTGTCTAATTTTGTAACTTATAAGTTATTAAAGGAATAAAGTTTATTTATGAATGCTAATTTGATCTAAAGAACAACAGTAATGTGTTAGTTATAAATGTTTGTGAATTGGGAACTTGTGTGAATGCATGTAAAGTGTAAATACTCAATGCATTCATTGGTGCATTATTACAAATGCTTACGTTTATAAGGTATGATAAGTTTGTTCAAGAGAATGAATGTGTTTAATTAGGCATAAGGAAAAGAATTCATACTTATGCATTATTTCGCTGTCATGTGATTCCGATATTATGATAATTCTGGACTATCAATTGTCTGAGGAGTTTGATAATTGAGATTGTATTAGTAGTGCTTTCCAATTATGTGAATATACATAATGTGTGATGACTTAAGACTTTTATTGATGCATTATTGCACATGCTTGTATTTATAAGTCATGATAAGCTTCATCATATGTCAATGAATAAGTTCAATTGGAGCAAAATTATATAAAGACATATGTTATATACTACAATATTTGCTTATGATTTTGAAATCTGAAATAGATTGTTTTAAAAATTGTCAAGTACTAGTCGTGGGTAAATAGGTATGCCTAGAAGGGTCTGTACCTACTCCTGTAACTTGACACTAAGATGTCCCCTGATTATTGACACTAAGATGTCCTGTGATTATCAACACTATGATGTCTCCTGATTTAAAGACATTAGTCTCTTCTGTTTCAGATGCCAATCATGGTATCTTCTGTTCTGGTCCCGTTACCCACTTCTGTAAAAAGGATTGGTAGTCTAACTTATTTTGTGTTATGATATATGTTCAATTTTAATATAAGCTAAGTTCAATTCTAATACAACTAAAGTTCTATTTTGATATAATCAAGTTTTGTTCTAACATAATCAAATTCTATTTTGATACTTTAAAGTTATGTTTTGATATTATGGTATTCTATTAGGATATTTGTAAGTTTTGTTTTGAAGCAAGTATATCCTGTTCTGATAAGTTATAGTTTATTTTGATGCAAATAATGTTGGATTGTTCTTTAATTTGAATAATTAAAGGTTGTATGTGATTTGATCTTATTATGTATATGTGAATGATAGACAACTGTTAGAAACAGTCGCCAAATTATATCTTGTTTAGTTATTTCCCCACTAAGATATAGGCTTAGCACGATGGTTTTGCCTATGTGTAGTTTTGATAAGAAGGATTGAGACGGGGACAAAGACAACCATAATGGCCAAGAAGAATGTGTTCTATTTTGGAAGTTTCTTTTGTTTGAGTCTTTGTTTGTGTTTAAGTTTGAGTTATATTTCAATGTAATGAGACATTTTGTATATTTGTGGATAAGGTTTGTAATATCCTAGAAGTGATTTGTAATAACCTTTATACAGGTTGGCTTTTGAAATTATGGCATGTATTTGGATAAGTACAATATGTTTAATATGTTCTGTTTAAAAACAACTTTTAATGAAAAGTAATGTATGTTGTTCGAGTTTCTGGAAATGCATGTAAGGAATGTTTGGTATGTTTTGGATTATTTTGGTTCTGTTTTTTGTGGCATCTATATATCCTTCCAGTGGGTACGTGGTTATTACATTGTTTGGTATCAGAGCATGGTTTAGGTGATTCTGGTTTAACCAGCACTTAACTATTGCTTCTACTTGAATGTAAGAGTTGTGTTTGGCCTAATGCGGTTTGTCCCATATTTTGATGTTATATTTGAGTATGGAAAGATCTCATGAAGTCGTTGACGAGGTTATGGAGAGTAATAATCGTGCGCGATCTTGTCCAACTATATTGGGACCCTTTGGGGTCAATCGAGGTGAAGTTGAAATACCACTACGTCTACCTCCACCTCCAGCTTAGGGGGAGGCTTTAGTTAAGCTATCTCAAGACATAATGACTTTGTTACATCGTATGACCACGCCAAGGCTCTGATTGATCAGTTGTGGAAGTATGAAGCTGAGGAATTTATTGGAACATCTCTAAAGGAGTCTAAAGGGAAAAATTATGGTTATAGAAGGTGAAAAGGGTGTTAGATGAAATTAGTTGCCCACTAGATCAGATGGTGCACTGTGCTGTCTCTCTTCTTTAGGGAGCAACTTATGAATGGTGGAAGTTTGTTTTAAGGAATCCTTAGTTACCAGAGCTTCTGATTTGGGATTTCTTTTCCCAAGAATTTAAAGCCAAGTATGTGACGAAAATTTATAGAAAGGAGATGTGGAAGCAGTTTCTGAACTTGAAGCAGAGAAATCTGTCTGTTGTTGAGTACGACAGAGAATTCAATCGACTTAGCAAGTATGCACCTGAACCTGTACTTACTGAGGAGTTCCGATGTCATCAGTTTGAGGATGGTTTAAATGACTCGATTAAAGAACATCTAGCAGCATTCACTTTCTTGCAGCAAGTGAGTTACCATTAGCTATTGCAAGCTGATATTAAGATAGAGAAGCAAGAGATGGTTAAGAGAGAAAGGGCTCAGCGAAGGGGCTTTGCTAGAGGAGGAGGTTGGTCCTCAGGCAAGTGGAGTCATGAAGGTGTTTCCTCTACACCAAAATTTACTCAAAGATCTGTAGCACGGGGAATGCGATAAAACTTTCCCTCATTGACTGCTTCCAGTAGAGGTTCCTCTATAGACCAAGGTTCTAGTATTCCGAAGTGTCCTCATTGCTCCAGACACTATTCGGGTTCTTGTAGGAGAGCTATAGGTGCATGTTTTTGATGTGGTAGTACTAAGCATTTAATAGTCAATTGTCCTATGAGAAAACCTTAAATGTCACAAGCTAGTAGAGAGGTTTCTCATGCATCTTTTGGGAACAGAGGACGTGATAGAGGTTATGAGGATCTAGTTAGATCAGACCTAATTCGAGTACTCATTCAGAAACTATTGATCGACCTGCGGTTATTGCAGGTACTATTTCTCTTTTTAACTCTTAAATGCATGTTTTGATTGATCCTGGATCCACTCATTCTTATATCTGTATTGGAGAAATGTCTGATAAATTGATGCCTGTAGATCATTTAGACTATGACATTCATGTGACTAGTCCTTTGGGTAGTCGTATATTGGTTAATCAGGTCTATAGAAACTGTCCTGTTATGATTCAAAGAAATGAGTATTTTTTGGATTTAATTGGATTGGTTTTTCATGAATTTGATTTGATTTTGGGTATAGATTGGTTGTCCAAGCATCAAGAGGTGGTTGATTGTAGTGCTAAAAAGTTATGCTTAGGAATCCTAGTCAACCTGAAATAAAATTGTATAACATTTGCACTAGTTTGGGGTTATGCATTAGAATTCCCTAGAAGTTGGGAATTTGCTTATAACAACAATGATCAGACTAGTATTGGCATGGCGCCTTATGAAGCACTATATGGTAGAAATTGCAAAACTTCATTTTATTATACTGAATTAAGTGAAAATAAGATGATCGAGCCTGATTTTGTAAAAGATACTGAAGAAAAAGTTCAAATTATTCAACAGAGATTAAAAGCCACCATTGATAGGCAGAAATCTTATGTTGATTTAAAAAGGAAAGATATTGAATATCAAGTATATGAAAGTATTACCATGGAAGAAAATACTTTAGTTTAGGAATAAAAGTAAGCTCATCCCATGCTACATTGGTCTTTATGAGATTCTTAAGAGAATTGGACCAGTAGCTTATAAGTTAGCTCTTCCTGAAGAATTGGCCAAGTTGCATGACGTGTTTCAGGTTTCTATGTTGAGAAGATATCGATATGATGATACACACAAGGTTCCTGTGCAAGAAATTCAAGTACAACCATATTTTTCTTTGAAGGAAAGACCAGTGTTTATCTTGGTTAGAGAATTCTGATAGCTCAGAAATAAACAAATACCTCTAGTAAAAGTACTCTGGCAACACCATAGACTTAAGGAAGCAACGTGGGAACTAGAATCGACTACGAAGGCTCAGTATCCCCAGTTATTCTCTTCAAGTATGAATTTGGAGGACAAAATTCTTTTAAAGGGGAGAAATGTGAGGCCCCAAACTATACCCTAGTAGGAATGTTTCATGTCTATGAAAGTATAGGTAATGGGTGTTAACAAATATGAAATTGAGAGTTTAGTATGGGACATAGTTGGTATTAATATAATTGTTGGGGGTAATTCAATAAATTATGTTAATTGTGTTATGCATGCATAAATATAAATTAATCATGGGATAAAATGCTAAATGAATAAACATGGCATGCAATTACATGGAATAAGAAATGGTGTGGCCAAACTATAATTAATGAAAATTGGAAAGTAGGAACCAGTAGGAATTAGTCACTTATCACTCTTCACACCATATGATTTACATATAAATGTGAAGAGGATGAGATGAAGCAAAACCTAACACTCAAAATTAAGCTTCTCTCTACATCAAAATTCATACTAAATTTGACCTCTAAAGGGAATTTTGAAAGAAACACAAGAAATTGGTGTATTTAAAGTCTAAGGTAAGTTAATTTCATGTATTGATATGGAAATTAACTCCTTCCTCACCTCCTATTCATCTAGGGTTTTGTTGTGTATGTAATTGTTGAAGATGAGTTTTGAACGGGTGTGTTATATATAAAGAAGGAGAAAATCAAAGGCAAAGGTAAATGGAAGCAAATGGAGTGAAGAAAAAGGGTTTTGATCACTCCTTCAAGAGGTATGGGAATTTTTTATATGTTTGTTTGAATTTATGATTGTGATGTGAGGAAAATTGGTAAAATAAGTGTTACATAAGCAAATGGGATGTTTTTGGTTAAATTAGATGTGTTTTTGCTTTGCTCTTGCATGATAATACCTAAATTAGATGATTTGGGATGTGTACTTAGTTGAATGAATAGTTTCCACTGAATAGTATTATGTAATTTGGCCATATCGTGGTACGTAGACCTCCAAATTGGATAATTCCATTTGGAGGTTAAACTAGAGACATAGACCAAACGTTCGTGAAGGAACCAAAATTTGATTCTACCTCTAATATTTTTTAATTATGACTTGAAATTGAGTTTTGGTTGTTTTCCCTGTTTTAGAACAACCCGTAGTCTTTGGGGTATAACTCCCGAAATATTTAACCAAATTGCATGAAATTTATGTCATTAGAAAATTAAGACACGTATAACCAATTTTTCCTCACCCGAATGCTACCGAACCTCATCCAAACCTTTTTGGATGTTAATGAAACTTAGCAAACCCATTTATAAGGGTAATATCATAATCATCATGTATGCAATTTTTATATACCTTAATGATTTCATTTATGTGTTTTTGAAAAGGAATATGAACATAAAGCATATTAAATAAGATTGGGCATGATAAACATTTTCAATTATAATGCAATCATAAGGGAATGAGTAGGTATGTTATGAACTTGTTACTCTATAATGTGATTTTGAGCTGCAGTTATAATGCTCTGATGATTAGTTTTGACCAACTAAGTCTTAGTTGTGGGTTAAATAAGCATGTCTAGAAGGGTTTGCAGCTACTTCTATTTTAAGACACTAGCGTGGCTTCTATTTTTGAGACTTATGTCTCTTTTGTTTAAGAGATTTACGTCTCCTTTGTTTTAGAGGATATTGCCTCTTCTGTAGATACCAATTGTAGGTATCTTCTGTTCTGTTCCCATTACCCAAGTACAAAGAATTAGCAAGCAATTCTGTATGTGTTCTGATATTTGTTCTGTTTTGATACAAAATCATATTTTGAATAATATCTAAATGTCATATTCAAATATTGTTATGTGTATTAAGATATTTCATGACTTGATTTTATAATGTATTTTCCATCACTTAAATGTCATAAATTATTTGCATATGAATGTTGGGTGACTATTGTAAGTAGTCTCCATCTTGCATCATTATTCCCTACTAAGCTATATGCTTAGCACTATGGTTTTTCCTCGTGTAGGTCATGATAAATAAAGTTAAAGTTGGGACATCCGCAATGGTCAAAGAAGGATGTGTAACATTTTGGAAGATTTTGTTTCTAAACATTATATTTCAATCATAAATATTAAGCAGGAATTTTTTAGTAAATGCTTGTAAGTCTTATGAAGATTTCAACATGTAAATGACCTATAATAACCATAACATATGATGAGATTTTCAACGTATGGATATGATATGTGTAATTTGTAACTTGTATAAACCACTTTGAAATATGTGTGCAAGTATGATTGTGATGTATGTTTTTCCCATCTGTTGGAATTGTTGGATTATCTAGGTTTGTTTTGTGTGCATCTGTATATCTTCCTAAAGGGTATTAGAGTATCATAATACACATTGACATAAATTTTCTATAATACAATTCTCTAATAAAACTTATGATTGCTTGGGTGGAAATATAATTTAGTCATTAGTTTATGTATTTCTAATAATCTTAATTGGCTTAACTGATAAGAAATAAGTAAATGTGAAAATAAATTATTTAGAGAAAACTTCATAAGACCCTAATGTAGGAAAAAGAAAACACATTTTATAACTTATAGTAGATCATGCTTCTTAAACAATAGAACAAGTTTTCATTATAGTATCTAGTTCATGTTGGTTTATGCTCTATAGAATCGGTTGGTTGTAGTTTAGGGACATTATTTTTTAAAGTTATTCCTTATCTTATACATATTTAGAAGTATTTGATAAATACCATAGATAAATATACATTACAAATGAAATTATGATGAGATCAAAATTATGATATTCGTAATGCATTTAAGTATTATCCCTAAAGCGTTCCTAGTCATTGTTTTATTGAGACTGGAAGTTAATAAAGTATAAAAAAAAATGGCACACGTTATATTTCTTCCTTATAAAGGAAGTAGCTGATCTCGTAGATTAAAGTATGGAGATATCTGAACAAACGTGTAGGTGCTTATTAGAAAATAAGTTTACTGAACTGGTCTATATAAGAATTCCATTTAGACGATTACTTAGATGTCTATAGAAATTTTCATTATGATGATTAAGTGATCCTTTAACTTAAGAACTACAAAGTATCTCATATAGGGATTGCTATATTTTGATACTATTTATGACTCAAAGGTAGTCAATCGATAGTTATTAGAGTATGGACTATATGGAGGTAAATAAGTGATAAATATAGGATTCATTACCCTAAAGTAAGTAAGGAGAATATCCTATCATTCTTGATTAGTATTGACTCGGGAAATTCTTGGTCAAGCTAGAATGATACTTTAAAAATAGTTTTTAAATATCATTAATTAAATCAATTACTAATGGTGGAGAAATAACATGACTAGACTTAAATATAGTAGACATTATTTCCGTGTTCTATGTCTAATTGAAATATTGTATGATGAAATGATTAAATTATACAAAAAAAGTTCACAAAAGGATTATCAAAATCAATTTGACATTTCTAAATATTTGGGTAATCGTAATATATTGTTAGTTAACAATATTGATCTATAGATATAAATTAAATAATTACAAATTTAAAGATAAATTAAAAGAGTTTAATTTATGTAATCCTAAATATAATTTAAAGTTATAATTTATATCTATTGCCAATAGATTTAGAATCTAATGGGCCACTCGTAAAGAACAAGTTGAAGAGAATAAAAATGTTTTAATAAAGTTGAACTTTATTGTAAAGTTTGAAAATCCTGTTATTTGTGTGTATATTTATATATACACAGAAGACAAAACAGAAAATGCTAGAAGAAAATAGAATTACCTAACTACCACAACAACCAATTAATTAATCAACACGGAATTCTCATTGCAGATCCAGACTTAGTTGAGTTTTCACGTCACTGCTACTCAGTTTCAACGAAGACAAAAAAGCTCAAAATTGTAGTCATGGATACGATCAAATCTCATCATCACCACGGGCTCAGTTTCCACTCTATAGATTAAGCATTTCCTTAACATAACGCACAGCCAGAAATAAGTATTGGAATAAACAAGAAACCATACAAGTCCGCTGGCAACGGGAATCGATGGAAGAAGGAAACTGTAAATTAATAGACACCAAAGAAAGCAGAAGCGCAATTGGAATAAATTCTGAAAGAACGATAGTGCTATTTGGATCTTTGATCCAAATCAGCTCTAAGAGGAAGATACAAAGGGGCTAGTTCTAAGCTTGATTACTTTCATATCATTCCCGCAGTTTACACCACATCCACATTGAGGGCACTCCGCAAAATTGTCAACCGGGAAACCAGCACCAGCGATGCCGACTGAGAATTGAAGATCGTCACCACTTCTGTAAACCTCAATAATATCAACCCACATGAAAAACAACTTCACACTCACACCCTCCAAACTTGAAAGCTTCCCTTTTGAAATGTACCCTTTGATCGTTGACCCGTACCGCAACTGGTACGACCCGTCAAGAGAAAAGCTGCAAGTGCCGTTCAAGAATGCAGAGAACTTACCTGTCGAAGTGTCAAGAGCATACCCAACAACTCCCTTTGGAAGAAGTCCAACGGGAAAGTTGTAATCAGCGAGAATCTCATAGGCTGTTGACTTCTGGCCGAGAAGGTCTGTATCTTGCGATCCAAATGATAAAACAGAGTGTGAAGACATGAAAATGAGAACAATGAATGCCGACATGGACGTGCGGAATCTGAAAATACTGAATGAAGCCATACGTCTTTGTTTCTGTATCGTAGATTGTTGTTCTATGTTTCTGATTTGTTTCGAGTTTTAAATGAGCGTACAGCTGCTTAGAAACAGGGAATAGATTGGTAGTTACGCTGCTTAGCTGGAAAGAAGCTCCATAATAGCCTTCAATTAATAGCTGGACTCTTGGCTATTTACGGTGCCTACACTGTTAGCAAAATCATAATACTGTTTCCCAGGATCCCAGCTTGAAGCCCAAGTTTTAATAAATTTGTTATATGTAATGTCAAGTACGTAAAGTAAATATATAAATTTTATTTTATATATTATATATATAAGATAATTTGTAAATATACTATTTAATTATATATCTAACTTAAACCTTCAAATTTCAAAAACATACAATTTTTTTTAAAGTTCACCAACATAACATAAAATAAGATAACAAAACTCACTAGTCATATTTCATCAAAAAGATTAAAAAAAATATCAATAATCATAATATTCGTTCAAGTCAAAATCAAATGCTCTTTCATTATTGCCAATATGAACATCTTCAACAGATTTCAAATTTGGTTTTTCGACAATTTCTTCATCACCTAATTTTATAATAAACAATATTAGACAAAATTACACTTGGAAATAATATATCTAATCTTTAATATTATATTACAAAGTAAATTAATTAATAACCTTCGTATTGTTGTGGTGCTTCATCAATTATTAGAATTGCATTTTCTTGATAAATAGCATTTTCAAGAGCTTCTTCACCAAGCTTGGGGGATTCATCATTTTCAGTGATCCAAAAATCAATTTTGTCTATAGATTCATAATCAATAGGATCATATTTCATCTTCTTGTTTGGCAACCTAAAATAAAACATTAATGGTAAGTTCAAATATAACTATGTTGAAAATCGCAAACAATAAGAATAAGTTAATAATATTTAACTAAAAGTGGAAAACGACAATACCGATTCTTCAAACACAAGTTGTAAGTGACATAAACATGATCACATAGCCTTTTATGCTCCAATTTATTCCTCTTTTTTGTGTGAATGCGTTCAAAAAAGCTCCAATTTCTCTCACAACCAGAAGAGGAAGACGCTTGGCTAAGAATACGAATAGCCAACTTTTGCAATGTTGGAGCACTACCCCCATACAATCGCCACCATTCATCTACCAAAAATTTGTAATTATCAAACAACAAAATACTCATAGATAATAAACATTAAAAGTATTAAAGAATATAATTAAAAATTAAAAAGTATTATATTAGTGGTAATATAATACTTACCAGGGTGTAAGGTGTTTAACTTTAACACCTTAAGAGCACTTTCTCGATTGAAAGTACCTTGGCGATCACGATAAACTTGAATCTCTTAAATGCCTTTCGACAAGTCAGTACAAAAACTTTTTATATCAAGCATATCAAGAAAAGCATATATAATTCTATTCTTCTCACGATAACCTTCAGCATAAAAGAAATAAGGATTCAAAAAATACGCTACAGTATGAAGATTAAACTTTAAGTGCTTATCCCACCAAGCCTTGATGATATCAGTGTAAGGCTTATACAATTGTGGCTTATGTTTGAAGATCTCCTTCACTGCATTTTTTATCCTAAGCATGCCCTCATAAACATAACCTAAAGAAGGTTTTTCATCCGCATCTACAATTCTCAACAATCGAGTGATAGGAGCCACAACATGATCAAGCAATCATTCCAAAACTTGCTATCTAACAAAATAGAACTAACATATTTTCCTATTGCAGTCTTTGCCAATCTATGACCAGTAAAGTGCTTATCAATAACCAAAGCTTGCAAGTCATGCTTACGATTGTAGATACTTTTCAAAGTAATGAAAGTAGTGGCAAACCGAGTTACCCCTGGACATACAATCTCTCCCCAACCTTCCCTTTTTGTTAACCAAGATAAGAAGATTATATGATTGTACACAAAAGAAGTTACCTTTGAAGCCTTTGAAACAAGTTCTACAACG
>JANKYE010000010.1:4907809-4922044 GCA_032467995.1 Erythroxylum dillonii
TTTTTATTTCAAAAACTTTACACGCACTCTCTGTGGGATCGACCTAGACTTGCCACTGCTACAGTAGTAGTCTAGTAATTTTAATTTTGACTAGCGATACGACGCACGGTCAGGAGCACATGGGGCAGATGGCTAAGATGAGAGCGGAGATGGAGTAGATGGCTAAGATGAGAGTAGAGATGGAGCAGGTGGTTAAGATGAGAGAGGAGATGGAGCAGATGACTAAGATGAGAGAGCATATGGAGCAAATGGCTAAGATGAGAGAACAGATGGAGCAAATGGCTCAGTTGAGATAACAGATGGAACAATTGAATGAAAGGCTTAGCAGCTCAGAGCACCGGCGATCATCACGACATTAGCTTGTCCTAGTCATGTTTGCTTTCAATTACAAAAATAAATTATGTACACTGTAATGTTTTATTATCAATTAAAATAATTTTAACTTTATATCATCAATTAATTTTCTGATTAAACAAAAAATACAAATTAATATATTATGCACAGATAATTGATAACTCTTAAATTTATGCATTTATCACAAGATCGTGAAATCGGATTCTTTTAAAAAAATTTCTTACTTCTAATTACCGACGGAATATAAATTACTGTCAGAATATCAATGTATGTTATCAACAGAATCCCTAATACCTTCGGTAACATATATTCGTTTACCGATGGTATTATATATTCTGTAGGTAAATATGCATACTTTTGGGATTTTATTAACTCGGTTTACCAACAACAAACAGTCTGTTGGTAAATTAGATTTGTTTTTGCGACGGTATTGCATATTCCGTCGGTAATATGACAAATATTCCATTTTGTTAACTTCGGTTTACCGATGGAAATATGTCTGTTGGTAAATGTTTCCGACGATTACGTCCTCTACGTTTTCCGTTGATAAACGAGAGGAACATCGCCCATTGGTAAATTACTGACAGAAACACAAATTAAAGTCCTTCGTTAAAGTTACCTACGACTTTGTTAACGACACCTTTGTCCGTTGTTGATTTCCGTCGGTAATTTATTTTGCCGACAGAATTTTGCTTCCGTTGGTAAACAACTAATTTCTTGTAGTGAAAGTTTCAAACATTACAAAGCATACATAAACAATTTCCTTTTCTAAATTTCCAACAATTTCATTTCTAACAACCAACAGTTTCATTTTCAACCATCACATATTCCCAAATTCACAAAATAATGAAATATACATAAACAATTTGCATTTCAACAATTTCTAACAATTTTCATTTCTAAATATTAACAATTTCCAACAATTTAATTTATAACATTTTACAACAATTTCAATTCAACCATTACAAAAATACATAAATAATTTCCATTTCTAACATTTTTCATTTCCATTTCCAACAATTTTGAATAATTTCAATTCAAAATTGTTGGAAATTATTCAAAATTGTTGAATTATTAATTATTCAAAATTATATATATTTTGAATAATTAACAATTCAACAATTTTGAATAATTTCCAACAACTAAAAATTTCATTTCTAACAACCAACAATTCCAATGATCACAAATTCATAATTCACAAAATAATGAAATATACATAAACAATTTCTATTTTCAACAATTTTCATTTCCATATTCCAACAATTTCTAACAATTTCATTTTTAACAACTTCCAACAATTTCAATTCAACAATTACAAAAACATACATAAACAATTTTCATGTCCAATAATTTCCAACAATTTTTATTCCAATAATTTTCAACAATTTTTATCACAAAACATACCAATAATTTTCAACAATTTTCATTAAAAAAACATATGTAAACAATTTTCATTAAAATACAATGGATTTGTTTATCAAATTTAAGAGAAAAATACACCCAAAAAATTAGAAACCAATTCAATATTAGGTCTGGTTAGGTTTGGATCTAGATTTTTTTTCAAATCTAGCGATTCTAGGGAGACTTCATGATTGTTAATGGTGCAATGGTGGGCTGGTGGCGTCAGGCGATTGATGGGGTGTAGTGGTGGTTGCTGGACAATCAGAGAGCGAGTGGTAGTGACGGTGAAGAAGAGAGAGAGTGAAGAAAAGTGGAGGGGGGGTGTATAAAATTAATTTGATTTTTTGTATAAAAGAGAGAGTGAGAGTTTGAGCTTGTGAGAGAAAATAAAGAGAAAGAGGAAGAGTAGAAGGTGTGGGGGGTGGTAATGAAATCTTTTTTCTTTTTGGCAAAAACATCCTTAGAAATTTTAAAATTTTCAGTATCAGTCGAGATAATATTGGCGATACTATCTGGTACAAACTGAAACAAGCCGGTATATAAACTTAGGGCCCGTTTGGTTGAGCTTTTATCAGTAGAGTTTTTATCATTAGAGTTTTTGTCAGTAGAGCTTTTATGAGAAGAGTTTTTTTAAAAAGTCAGTTGACTGTTTGGCTGTCAATTAAAAAAATAACTTTTTAAAAAGAGCTTCATATAGTAGACTGTTTGGCAACATAAAAATAAAAACACTTTTATTAATTGTAATTATATTTTATTTTATAATAAAATTATTTATGCTAATTAGTAAACCTCTTGATTAATATGTAAATTTAATTATTTTATATTTAATAATAGTGTGATTGAGTGATTTGAAATAAAAAGTACTTACAAAACATAAGTTGCCTTTTTCCTCAACTCACATGGTGACATAGTCTCTTATCAAATGTTAATACTTCTATTAAGAATTTGTTTTCTTTATTGGTATTGGTATCAAATCCAAAAAGAAAAGGACATGCTGAAGATAATGCATCGTCCGTGTTCCCTCTTTTTTCCATGATGGGTTCATGAAAAGATCTTGCTATGCTTTCTTTATTTCTTTGAAATAATTATAAGATCATAAATAAAATTTATTAATAACGCAGACGAACGTTTGCGTTAAAAAACGCAGACACGTTTGCGTTCGTCTGCCTTTAACGCAGACGTTCATCTGCGTTGACGTAGACCTTCTGAGTTGAAGGCAGACGTCTGCCTTCAACGCAGAAACATTAATTTTTAGGAACAAAACAGAAGATGAGAACCAACCTGAGAAGATGAGAGGGTTATGCAGAAGAAACAAAACAGAAGATGAGAGGGATAGGCAGAAGAAACAAAACAGAAGAGTCAGTTATTTGAAGTTTTGTTTGCGTAAGACCCAGGAGAACAGACTCTATTTGATGTTTTGTACGTAAGTGATGGAAAGTTAAATAAGAAACAACTTGCCGAAAAAGCTATAATTTGGGCTTTTCTGAAAATCTCAAAATTTTAACTTTTGAAAAAGTTGTATTTGAGCTTTTAAAAAAGCTATTTCTACTTTAAAAACGCTTTTGCAATTTACAGCCAAATACATACTTTTTCTTTAAAATAACTTTTGCAGTAGATAAAAGTACCTTTGAACCTTTCAAAAGCTGAACCAAACAAGAGCTTAGTACTGGAGCATCTCTCTCTGTATCATTTTTTGGTAGATACAATATTCTGAATACTAGTGGTAGTATCTAGTGCCAACTGAAACAAACCGGTACATTAACCTAGTATGGAATTATTCCTCTTTGGACCGTTTTTTGGTCGATACGTTATGATTTTCTTAACACTAGTCCTACATTACTGTTTTCAAAGATTTAAGAAAAGTTTCATTATTTGCATGACCCATCAAATCTTTGATTCCTAGCTTTATCAGAACCCATCAACCCCACTAAACTAGTGCATGAAATCATTAGCAGGGAATTGGACTGAAATGAAGTCCCGCAAGGGCAAAGAAGACTTTAAATGGGTTCAAAACAGTTTGATTGAGGTCAAAAAGGCGTTGTGTCTCTGATACTTGGCTTTCTACGTTACTTTTCCTTTGCCAATGCAAATAAAACTATGACAATTAATAACCCATTGCCTTTCTAATATAAAACAAAGATTAAGAAGGAAAGAGGCAACTTTCACACCCATGCCCAACCGCCAATTCAAAGTCACGCGCAATCGAAAGCTAAATGGGCTTTGACCTTCGTTAAGAAAAAGATTTAATTTTTATAATTTAATAAATTTCAAAACAAAAATTTTATTTTTAATTGTTTATAAAATTTTGGTTTAAAAATAATAAATCAAATTTATATTAATAATTTTAAATAAGTATAATAAATTATTAATATAAATTATATTTAATTAGTTCAATTTAAATTTAAATAATCTTAAATTATCGTATACACTTTCTTCTACGCATTTTTTTATTTCAAATCGTATTTTAAAACTTTTGAAAAAGTAAATAATAAAAAAATCTAAATTTTCTTAATTATATTACTATTAATAAAAAAAGAAAAGCAACAGACATATGATGTGCCAAAATTGCCATGCCCACTTTACACATTAGCCTGGAAAATAAAAAATCACAAACAACATATAAAAAAGCCACTGTAAAAGCTTACTAACCTAACTCAAACCCCACCAACTAAGCAGCTAGAATTAACTTTACTCGTCACCGTCGCCCTTACCACTAGTCCAAAATTTTGCAATAAAGCAAAATTTGAGAAAGTCTGATAATACACAACTTTATCTTTATAGAATAAAGAGGTTGTTTTCGGCTAAAACTAACTTTAGTATTTATTAGATAAAATACAAACGTGAGATCTATACTAGCAGTCCATTGAAGAAATTGAAGAACTATTCACATAACTGAGCAGGCATTTGGGTTTTCATCACTGAAAATCTCGTCTAAATCCGGTTGTGGAGGCTGATTCGCCGTACCTGAATGCATATACGCGTATGAATGCAGTGGATCACTGTAAAACGTACCTGGGTACGATGCACTATGTCTAACGGCGTACGCTGAAGGGGAATAATGAGAGTACGGAGGCATGTCGTGGCGTGGTGGGCTGTTATTGGCTGGATGGGCATATTGGCCTTGACCTTCCGCATGATTACCATGGATTATGTGACAGTAAGTGGCTGTTTCTGTGCTTCCGTTTGCATTTTGGAAATGGTGGCCATTATCACCATTGCCGTTATTCCCTTTGTGCCCATTGTTTTTCTTCTTTTCATCTCCACAGCCACCGTCATCATTCTTCTTACGGCAACCTACTGTAATCTTGTCACCCACCGGCGACGGGTTAACAACCGCCGGGAAGGTCACTGTTTGTTTTAATTCCTTAACTTGTACGCTGGATTTATTGCTCGTTGTTGTTGTTGCAATCTCGCCAGATTTCACCGTTTGTTTTAATTCCTTAACTTGTACGCTGGATTTACTGGTCGTTGTTGTTGTTGCAATCTCGTCAGATTTGCTTCTGTCATGATGATCACTGTTGCTGTCATTTTTGTTGGCAGCTCCGCATTCATTTTTGGAGGTTTTAGAAGGGTCATCTACTTGTAAGACTTCAGCTTTAGGTGTTTTTTCCTCTTCCTCACCACCACCACCACCACCACCACCGACCTCACCACCACCAGCACCAGCACCAGCACCAGCACCACCGTCCTCAGCGCTTTCTTGGTCGCGGGTATCTTCGTTTTTCCCTTTTCCTTTTTTGTTTTTGTCTTTCTGGTCAGATTTTTGATCAGGCCATAGCTCAGCATGCTTCCCTGCTTTAACTAGTTTCTTGATCAATAAATCTGGATCTATGTTTCCTACTACCGTCACCTTCCGTTGCCTCAAATCTACATGTGCGCTATAAACACCTGCAATTATGGACGAGTGTAGATCATTACTGGTGGCTGAACATTACAGACAAGAACAGAATATTGAAAACCAGGAATCCTTTTCGTGCTACGTTTAGATAATGGTAGGAAAAAATGGAAAGTAAAGGTAACCATTAACACCGCGCAGATGAGAAAGAAGCAATATTGAAATTTTAGCTAATGGTACTTTAACAGAAACTAGAGGAGAAAAGGAGAGAATTTGCACTCACAAAAGGACTAAAATTGAAATGAACATAACGAATAAGAAGAGGTTAAGAAATCCCATTAAGAACGTACCTTGTATGTTTTTTAAGACCTTGTTGACCTTCCTCTTGCAGCCTTCGCAGTTAACAGAGACTTTCAAAACCCATGTCTGAGCAACAGAGAAAATAGTATTAGAAGCCGGAAAGTGATTATTTATTTTTGCACAAAGATGACATGTTTGAATACTTGATTTACCTGGCACTTAACAGGAGGCTCTGCAACGGATTCTTTGGCTTCTAGTTTATGACCTTCTTCTTTTACTTCTGTAGCCATTGCTAGGAAGCAGTGTTGGGAGGGGGATGGTTGAAGGAGAAGATAGGGAGAGAATTTGGAAATGTGTGGGAAGTGCTTCAGTGGAAGGTTCAAGTGAAAGTAAAATGCATAGAAGATTGGAACTTCATACTTGATGGGCAAGGTATAGTGAAGCTGCTGGCTTCCAATACTCGTTCTAAATCAACCCATGGACATGGTCTGCTTTTTCCCTTTCGACGGGTGCCTGTCGGCTAAGCATTGTGTCTGATGATTTTCGGCTTTCACTGATAAAGGATAAAAGCTTATTCTAAAAGAAATCCAAACTCAGCATGCTTATTTTAGAATAATCTCATTTTAGGAAGACGTGGAAAGAGCGTCCAGCTTGTCAGCAATAAGTCCTCAGGAGCTTAATGACCAAGAATTCTGGTTTCTTTTATTTTTATTGGCAAAAATAATTACTAACTTTTTTTTTTTTGGAATTTAAGCCTTATGAGAACAATCTAATTATGAATTAAGTTCAGCTGCCAAGCAAATTACAAAAGTATCAATTAAAAAGATATTTCAAGAATGCGATTTATTTTAAAAGGAACAACAAAAACCCATCTTATATTTAGCAATTCAATGCTAAATGTGTAGCTGTCTATTTAGCTATAAAACCGAAAACTACATCATTGTAGTTTTGATTTTTGCCCTCCTTTTTTGTCGTTACAAATCTTGTTTTAATTTAATTAATCTAATTAATTAAATCAAAACAAAATCCAGTCAAATATTAAATGTTTACTTTGGGCTTCTAATTAACAATTAATTAGTATAAGCTCATCATTTAATCATAGGCTTAAAACTCAATTTAACTAACTCTTAATTAAATTATTCTGGTGTTATTATTCCTAATCTAATTCGATCGTTTCTGCTTTCTTATTTCTGATAACCTCTATTTATTTTTCTTACTTTGCTTGATAACGTTCCTAGAAGCAAAGTGGGGAATCAAATTGGATTTACATAATTCAAATTCTAATAAGCTCGGAATTAATTTAATCTCATTAGAATTAATTCTAACTTATTAACTAAATATCATTCCACTAAAGATAATTAGCTGAACTCTTGAATTACTAAATATTATAAGAACACATGTTTCAAATAAGATGTCCAATTGCAAACTCTATTATGAACCATATTATAGCCATCCGCACAATAAAGGGTAAAATTATCGTTTTGCCCTTATTTTGTTTTTTTTTCTAGAACTCTCGCTTTACTCTATATGGTGATTAATACACAAGATCTCATCTTTGTGTTAAGACTTGATGGGTAACTAGTCCATCAAACTACTGGCGCCGGTTTAATCACCAATCTCCATAAAATATCTAGAAGTGATGATATCGCTATAAACTCTTTATTTGAGTGAATGTTCCTTGATACATGTTTCAATTAATAATTCCAACATGTAGACACTAGATTGATACTCTGTAAAAATTCATTCCGATCATATCAAGAATTATAATGAAACACATATGAGTTCACCACTTATCAATCCCGGTAGCACTAAGGCTATGGGTTCTATCCCACATCAGTTAGGAAAGAGAATGAAGCACTCTTTATAAGGGTGTGGATACCTTCCCCTTGCAGACATGTTTTTCATGCCCTAATGCACCGGATCCTATCAAAACTTCGAAGTTAAATATGCTTGGGCAAGAGTAGTACCAGGATGGGTAACCTCCTAGGAAGTCTTGTGGGAGCAGTGTCCAAAAAGAGGCCTACACGCTGGAAAAGCAAAACCGTGCGGGTCGGGAGCACTAAGGCTTTGGCCCAAAGTAGACAATATCTACAAGCGGGTAGTTTGGGCTGTTACAGTATATGCTCTATAGTAGTGGTGTATTATAATTTTATGTATCAGAACATGGTTTGACATCTTAGGGACATATAAGAGCATTTAGACATGATATAAAGTGAGAGACTCATATAGTGATCACAACTATTGTTTGTTATAGGTCATCCGCTATAGGAGATCGAGTTAACTGACCTTGAGTCTATAGGAGCCAATAGAGAGTCTCTAGTACCACATTCTAAACAAATGCCTCCGAGAATTCCTGAGAGGAGAGTGAGGAGGTATGATAAGCTTAGAAAGCTGGAGACTGTAGACTTCTACAGAAGTACAGACCCTGCAGAGGTAGAAGTATTTTGGAAAGAACAAAGCGGGTATTTGATCAGATAGACCATGAATCTGATGAAAGGTTCGACTACACAGTCTCGCTACTACCAGGTCCAGCTTATCAGCAGTGAAAGACTATTCCTGGCAATTCTGCTTGATTATTGTCAATTATTGAATTGTTGCTGATATGATTGTGATAATTCTAGACATTGATGGTCCGAAGAGTATGATATTCAGGAATGTATTGGAAATGTTTCCAAATTGAATGTGCAATATGAAATGTGCTCTCAACTAAATGTTTAATGCCGAACTCAGATCCGATGAATATGATAAGTGACTATGCACGTTAAATGAAAGCTATGGATAGAAAATTTTATTAAATGATGCATTTCATGGCATTGATATGCACGATCAAATAAAGGAGTTGTGACTAGAGTGACCATTCTGAAAAGAGCTTAAAGCTTAGAAATGTGCACCAAGAGCCACATGCTTAGAGATTAACGAGCTCAGTATCTACTAAGGGGTACAGGACAGTATCTGAAATGAGCTCGATATCCACAAAGGGATATGAGACAGTTAAATAGGCGCTCGGTCACAACAAAATAAAAATGAAGTCGAGTATCATATGCATTGCATATATATTTTTACATGTATCATGTGAATAATTGCCAAGAATAACTAAATTGAGTTGATATAATGATATGCTACGTTTGTGTACATGTGGATGATATGAATGGTTGAAATGAATGATTGGATTATTCTGAAATAACTATATGAAATGTTTGTATTCATAATAGGCTTGTTGAAATATGATGTATATTGTGATCAAGTGAGGGGATTAAATTTTGAATGATGTAAGATACTATTTGAACTGTGTTATACACTTGTGATGTTTATGGTCTGTTTTGAGTGAGCACATCAATGATGGTTCACTTACTGACTTCGCAAAACTCATCAAAATTGCAAATGTTGATTTTTAGGTACTGAGGAGACTTAGCTTCGATGATGGTTCACTCACTGAATTCTCAAAACTCATCAAAATTGCAAATGTTGATTTTTAGGCACTGAGGAGACTTAGCTTCGATGATGGTTCACTCACTGAAATCGCAAAACTCATCAAAATTGAAAATGTTGATTTTTAGGTACTAAGGAGACTTAGCTTTTAAGGCAATCTAGTAGCAATCCAATATTGTCAATTTTGGAAATAAGAAATGGCTCACAGGTTTGGTTAGTTGATGTCTAAGGAGTTTAGTTAGAATGTTTTCAGTTAGCATCTCATTACATGTAGAACTTTTGTATAACATAGTAGATACCTTAGATGTTTTTGTAATGTAACTATATGGATTATGAGATGTAATGATAATGTAAATGATGTTTGTGAAATGAAATGAGAAATGTTGATCTTATGATCACTTATGTTCTGTATGATGCCATAATAGTGAGTATGATTGCTCTAACATGTCATTCTCATAGGGTATGTTCTCGAATGTCCCCTGGATGTTCGAGTATATGCTTTATGGTAGTGGTGTGTCACAGTATTTATAGATGATATCCTAGTATATTCCAATAGTGAGCAAGACCATGCTCAACATCTATAGATTGTGTTATAGTCCCTGCAGGAAAACAGTTGTATCTAAAGCTAAGCAAATGTGTTTCTTGGCTTAAAGAAGTATCTTTTCTAGGACATGTTCTCTCTTCTTAAGGAGTTAGAGTTGATCCTAGCAAGATTGAAGCAATTATTAACCGGAACCAAGTATGAAATGTGACTGAAATGAGAAGTTTTTTGGGTGTGGTCGATTACTATTGTCGATTTTTAAATGGGTTTTCGGTGATAGCTTTTCCTTTAACTAAGCAGCTACAAAAAGGAGTGAAGTTTGAATGGTTTGCTAAACGTTAAGCTAGCTTTGATCAGCTAAAAAGAATGCTTACTAAAGCTCTATGTTGGCTCAACCCACTTCTGGTAAGGAATATATTATGTTTAGTGATGCATCTAAAAACAGTTTTGGATGTGTTTCGATGCAAGATGGTAAAGTGGCTGCATATGCCTCTAGGAAACTGAAGCCACATAAGTAAAACTATCTTACACATGATCTTGAACTTGCAGCAATAGTGTTTGCTTTGAAAATTTGGTGACACTACTTGTAAAGTGAAAAGTGTAGGATTTTCATCATAGTTAATGTATACAATTGTGATTGAATGTTGGTTTTTGCACTTGATGTTATATTGAGTGTTGCTTATTTCACTAGCTTTAATGACTTTCAAGACAATTGACCTAAATACATCTCACCTTACCTTTGCCCACATTACAACCCTAAAAAGTCCTTTGATCCATGATTTTGCATATGAATTTTAATGGTGGAGAAATGAAATCATACACAAAGTTGTGGATTTTTATAATCATGAATGGTATTGAGTGTACTAATAGATATATTTTAGTTAAACACATTTTCCAAGTATTCCATTAGATTACTCAGTTTTTAAATGTATTGAATGTTGATTGATCATGAGTAAAAGCTTGAAATGTTAAGTGCTTGCTATGATTTTTGAAAGTCATTCGTCTTTGTTTATGATTATATGTTCTTAGAACATATGGGAATTGAGTAAATGTTTTTTTGTCTTTGAGCTTAATTTTAATGTTTGCCAAAAGGTAAGTGTGGGGGAAATTGATATGTGATTAATTGATTATGAAATTATTCCATAACACTTAGTGATTATTGATATGAAATTACTTAAGATACTCACTTTGACTCATATGTGATTTTAAGCACTATTCGGAAGCAAAGAAGTTAAAGTGAGTCAAAAGCTCTATATTTTAGGCCATTTTTTAAAGATTAATACTCATTTGTCTTCATAGAGTAAGAAGAAGAAAATTATAGCAAGAGAAGGAAAGAAAAAATGAAAACACAAAGAAGTTTCTCACGGCATATGCATGGAAATTGAATATTTTTGCCTGGCCCAACATGAAATTAAAGGTTGTAAGCAAAAGCATGAAATGACAGTATAGTGAGAACAAAACGCTAGCAGAAGAAGAAAACCAAGTTAGGCTAACATGCAAGCAACATGTCTGTTTCATGCACATGCACACGTTGGAAAAAAATGACACACACCAAAACAATGCAGCGTAGTGAGGGAGAAAGGAAGCAAAAGGACAGGCAACACAAGAAGGAACGCAGCAGCTGACACACCAAAGAGGACCAAAACGACGTGTAGGTGGGCGCATAACCAAGCTAGCAAGGAGGGAAAAACATGCAGCATGGAGATATAAGCCAAGATAAAACACGGTCATTAGCTGGGAAGAATGAAACATAGAAACAGGAGCGAAGGTTTTTAATAAGTGAATGGTAAAGTGGACCAAGAATTAATTAGAAAATCAAAACAGTAGCGTAAGAGGCACAGTAGAGATAGTGAGAGTGGTTCTTCGGTGGCTTTTCTTTGGAATGAATCGAGTGGTAACTGTGGGAGCTTCGGGAGACCACGACGATGGAGGTAAGCTCTCCACCATGAGGAGACCAATGTAGGGGTGGCTTCCTGACATCAGTTCGGAGGTGACATCGATGTCAATGATCCGGTTAAGCACTCTTTCTTTGTTTTAGTTATTTCTTTCTCTTTTTAGAAATTGATTGTGTTATCCTATGTTAATTAATTGGGATTTTGTGTATGGATAATTGTATTCTCGATATTGTTTGATTATTTGTGTATAAACCCATTGGGTATTGTAAAAAGATGATTTGAATGCGTTCATTGGATCGTTTATTTACAAACCCATTGTGAGAATTTCGATATAATCCGTAATTGTTATATTTGAAATTCCCGTGTAGCGAATAATAATTCTTAATCATTAGGGATATCATAATCTAGGTTAAATGACGTAATGTATCTATTTTCCTAATTGGTAATGCTACTGCGTAATTGAATTTAGAGATCGTATCCTAAGTTATTCGATAGTTAGGTTTAATTAACGATCGTATCTTGATTAAGCACTACCTAAGGGAAAACTCAAGTTAATTATTAACCTACGATTAATAGTCTCTAAGAGAGGTTTGAGAACAACAAATCATGAAAAAATGTTTAATTAGGGTGTAGGCCGAGATTGAACCAAAAAATCGGTTCCCTATCGAATTCTCCACTTTTATCATTTTTTTACATGTTTTCTTTATATTGCTTTTGTTAGTTATTCTAGCTTTATTTTATTTTCTTATTTTTAAAACTAAAAACCCCAAACCTAAACACCTATTAATTTCATTTCATATACTTTACACACACTCTTTGTGGGATCGACCTATACCCACCACTGCTATAGCAGTAGTCTAGTTTATTTTGACTAGTGTTACGACATATTGTCAATTTAGGCGTCATTGCCAGGGAGTGCGGTGTTTTTTTTTGTGATTTTAATTGGTGTTTTGTATATAAATGTTCGTAATTGGTTTCTTTTCAGTTATTTTGTGATCCTTTCATTGTTCTGTTTCGTGTTTGTGATTTTTTTTCAAAAAAATAATGGATGAAAGTAATTTTTTTCTTTAAATCTGACTCTTAATCCTATAACCAAGGTTGGACTGATCAATCTGACTTTAGTTATTGATAGGATAATCAACAAAATTACTTTCATGATAGTTTACAAGATGCACAACAATTCTTGTACAAACCAGAAGTTTCTTACCACGATTCAAGTACATTTCTAAACTACTATATCAAGACCTATAATGCTAACAATCTTCAATTTTAATAGGGTATACAGTAGCTTTAAGAGAGTCTATAGCAGGCCCAACAGGATATCCAACAATTTCAGCAAGATAAAAGGCAAATTGGGTCTAGTTTCAAAAATTGGAAGAGCCAACAAAACTCAGGTACATCTTTGGAAGAATTAGTTGATAATTTCCCTGCTAACACTTTGCAATTTTAGCAGGATGCAAAATGGTTCCAATAAGATGCATTGCCCCGATGGAGAGATATCAATCATCTGGAACCGCAAAGGTGAAGAGGAGTAGCCGTATTAACCCGAGGTGTACCCAATGGACGTTTATGTAGAAACTTTACAAAGTGATGAGGAGCTTGAGAATTTTGAGAGCATTAGTCAAGGAGTTGCTTGTGTGGAAGAAGTAGAGGAGGGGCTCGAAGCAAAAAAAGACATATCTTTTAACTCACAGGTAAATACTGAGTTCCATTATGTTGTTGAGAATGACTCTTTACTTTTACCTAGCAGGTTAGAGGAATTAAACGAGGAAGAAAAAGATGAAGAGACATTCAAGATCTTTTAAGAAATCATGGGCTCAGTTAGAGATCGAAAGTTTAAGGATAGGGAGGATGCTAAATGGGAATGATGACCAACTAAGGCCTTATCCAGAACAATCTTGTGTGGAAGTGGCGCTAACTGTAATACCTAAAGATCACAATTTTATCACATGAGGAGAAGGAGGAGTCGAGCTAGTGACACTAAACAAAGGCGCTTCTTGGGAGGCAACCCAAGGGAAGTAAATTTCTTTTCTTTACATTTCCGCATTAGTTTTCTTATGCATGTTTCTTTTGAATTTGTTTGTTTTTTTATTTTAAGTTTTTAATCAAAATGAGAGAAAGAATAAAATAACAAAACTAAAATTTTCTATTTTTCTATTCCTTCTAGGACTATATAGTCATGATTAGAGAATGAGTTGACTAGAGAATTTGATATCAAATTTAACATGTACTTTTACTCTTGTGATTGGTCGATGTCCATTATCATTAGAAGAGTCGTGACTAGTGGTAGACAAAGCCAGTAACATTTTAAGCCTTATTAGATTGACACATTCATATTAATCTCATTGTCTTTTGATAATGTGTGACCATCATGACATGTACTGTTAGCCCCTGAATTTTTTATTATTTATTAAGCATGATTACATGATTTTTGGAGTCTAAATGAATTAAATTAAGTAGACATTAATTAGTATGGTAGC
>JANKYE010000010.1:4948762-4973697 GCA_032467995.1 Erythroxylum dillonii
GATTAGAATGAATACGAAAGGATTGAAAAAAAAATGTAGACCGGATTTCGGATTGTTAGTGTCTATAAGGTTTCCAACGCGACTCTTTGCTAAGATATTTATTCTCGGTTGTCGGACACATTTGTTTTAGTTCGTATGGAATTCGACTCGCTTTCGATTTCTTTCGCCTTGTGTTTCCGAATCGGCTTTATTTCCGATTCGACTTCGCTTCGGATTTAATTCGTTTGTTTTGATTCCATTAAGTTTGTGCTTCGAGGTTGGATTTCCGTTAGGGGATCCAACATGCCCACCTAACCAAATGGTTCATTGTGCTGTCTCTCTTCTTCAAGGAGCAACCTATAAGTGGTGGAAGTTTGTTTTGAGGTATCCTCAGTTACCTAAGCCTCTAATTCTTTTCCAAGAGTTTAAAGCCAATATGTGACAAAAGCCTATAGAAAGGAGAAGTGGAAACAGTTCTTAAATCTGAAGCAGAGAAATCTGTTTGTTGTTGAGTATGATAGAGAATTTAATTGACTCAGCAAGTATTCACCTGAACCTATCCTTAATGAGGAGTTCCGGTGTTAACAGTTTAAGGATGGTTTGAATGACCCAACCAAAGAGCATCTTGCCACATTCACTCTCTTGTAGCAAGTGAGTTACCATCAATTGATACAAGCTACCATAAAGATAGAGAAGCAAGAGATGGTTACGAAAGAAAGGATTCAACGAAGAGGTTTTGCTAGAGGAGGTCAGTCCTCGGGTAAGAGAAGTCATGAAGGAGCCTCAATTGCACAAGAATTTACTCAAAGATCTGCAGTTAGGGGAAGTGACAAGACTTTCCCTCATCAGCTGATTCTAGTAGGGGACTTCTATGCGCTGAGTTTCTGGAGCTCCGGAGTGCCCTCATTGCTCCAGATATCGTCGGGGTACCTGTAGAAAGACTATGGGTGCATGTTTTCAATGTGGCAACCCTGATCATTTCATAGCAAATTGTCCTATAAGACAGCCTCTGATGTCACAAGCTAGTAGAGAAGTTTCTCATACATCTGCTGGGAATAGAGGACGCATTAGGTCAGACCTAATCCGAGTACTATTTCATAAATTGTTGATAGACCTATTATGCCTTCTGCTTTGTCTCGAGCTTATGCTTTAAAAGCTCGTGAGGATCATGACGCACCTGAGGTCATTGTGGGTACTGTTTCTCTCTTTAACTCTAAAATGCATGCTTTGATTGATCTTAGATCCACTCATTCCTATATCTGTGTTGAAGAAATTCTTGATAAAGAGATGCTTGTAAATCAGTTAGATTATGATATTCATGTAACCATTCCTCTGGGTAGTAGTGTGTTGGTTAATCAGGTTTATAGAAATTGTCCTATTATGATCCAAGGAAGTGAGTATGTAATAGATTTAATTGAATTTCCTTTTTTATGAATTCGATTTGATCTTGGGTATGGATTGGTTATCCAAGCATCAGGTAGTGGTTAACTGTAATGCTAAGACAGTTATGCTTAAGAAGCCCAATAAACTTAAAATGATATTACATGGCATCCACACTAGTTCTCTGGCTAGTGTGATATTTGCTATGTAAGCTCAAAGGTTTATTAGGAAGGGATATGAAGCTTATCTAGCTTTTGTACTTGGTTCTAAGAAGGAGAGTTTTAAACTGCAAGACATTTCAGTGGTGAATGAATTTCCGAATGTGTTTCCTGAAGAACTACCCAAACTTCCTTCTAAAAGGGAAGTGGAATTATCTATTGAGGTTATACCTGGCACTACTCCTATATCCAAAGCGCCATACAGGATGGCTCCTACTGAATTGAAAGAGTTGAAGGTTTAATTGCAAGAGCTATTGGATAAGGGGTTAGAACCAGTGTCTCACCCTGGGGAGCACCGGTTCTATTTGTTAAGAAGAAAGATAGAACTTTTCGGATGTGCATTAATTACAGGCAATTGGATAAGGTCACAGTGAAAAATAAGTATTTGTTTCCAAGGATAGAAGATTTTTTTTATCAACTAAAAAGAATGCTTACTGAAGCTTTTATATGTGCAGCAGAGTGAATGGGGACTTGCATCTGATGGGACTTTAATAGCTCAGTTAAAAGTTAGGCCTACCTTAAGACAAGAAATCTATGATGGTCCGAAAGTTGATGATGAGTTGTAACAACTTGTCTTAGTTACTTGGGAAGGTAAACATCCTGACTTTTCTATGAAAAGGAGATGGTGATCTGTATTATAAAGGTCGAATGTGTATACCGGCTAATGATGAATTGAAGAGAAAGTTATTGTTTGAGGCCCATAATACTATCATTACAATGAAACTTGGTGGAAATAAGATGTATTAAGATCTAAAGTAGCATTACTAATGGTCAGGAATGAAATGTGATGTTGTGGATTATGTATCCAAATGTTTGACATGTTAGTAAGTTAAACCTAAGCATTAGGTTCCATCTGGTTTGTTACATCCTATTTTAATTCCTCAATATAAATGAGATATCATTACTATGGATTTTGTCACTGGGCTTCCTCTCACTCAAAGGAAGCTTGATGTTGTATGGGTGATTATGGATAAATTCACCAAGTCTACTCATTTTCTTCCTGTTCATCCTAATTATTCATTGGATAGGCTTGCAGATACATATGTGAATGAAATAGTGAGATTGAATGGAGTATCATTATCTATTATTTCTGATCATGATCCTTGATTTACTTTGAGATTTTAGAAAAGTCTGCAAAAGGCTTTGGGTACTCAAGTCAAGTTTAGTACCGCTTTCCATCCTCAGACAGATGGACAATCTGAACAGGTTATTCAAATATTGAAATTTATGCTTCAGGGTTGTGTTAGAATTCTCTGGAAGTTACGATAACTATCTTTCTTTGATGGAGTTTGCTCATAATAACAGTTATCAGACTAGTATTGGCATGGCACCTTATGAAATGCTATATGGTAGAAAATGTAGGACTCTGGTATGTTAAATTGAATTAGGTGGAAACAAGATGATTGGGCTTGATATTGTGAAACATATTAAGGAAAAAGTTCAAGTTATTCAACAAAGATTAAAAGCCTCTAGTGATAGATAGAAGTCCTATGTTGACCTAAAAAGGAAAGATATTGAGTATCAGCTAGGATATAAGGTATTCTTGAAAGAGTCACTGTGGACACACATACTTCGATTTGTGAAGAAAGGTAAGCTCAGCCCACGATACATCAGCCCTGGGCTACATCAGCCCTTATAAGATTCTTAAGAGAGTCAGACCAGTAGCTTATCAGTTAACTCTTCTTGAAGAATTGGCCAAGTTGTATGATGTGTTTCATGTTTCTATGTAGAGAAAATATCAGTCTGATGATACACATGAGATTCATGTGCAAAAAATTCAAGTACAACCGGATTTGTCTTATAAGGAAGGGCCTATATCTATTTTAGTCAAAGAAATCCGACAACTCAAAAATAAGCAAATACATTTGGTGAAAGTACTCTGGCAACACCATAGACTCAAGGAAGCAACATTAGAATTGGAATCAACTATGAGGGCTCAGTATCCTTAGTTATTCTCATCAGGTATGAATTTCGAGGATGAAATTCTTTTAAATGGAAAGAATTGTAAGGCCCCAAATTATACCCTAGTTGAAATGTTACATGTTCATGAAAGTAAATATGAGAATCTTGGTTAGATGGACCATGATTAGTAACGTGGAATTAATTGATACCATTAGAAAATTCTTGGTTAGATGGACCATGATTAGTAACGTAGAATTAATTGATACCATTAGAAAATTGATGTGAATGTTTGTGAATTAGGAACTTGTGTGAACATATGTAATATGTAATTACTTAATGTATTCATTGGTGCATTATTGCAAATGTTTATGTTTATAAGGCATATTAAGTTTGATCAAATGTGAATAAATACGTTAAATTTGAGTAAAATGGAATAAATTCATATGTTATGCACTACATCCCTTACATGTGACTCTGAAATCTGAAATGTTTTGTTTTTAAAACTGCCAAGTCCTAGTTGTGAGTAAATAAGCATGCCTAGAAGGGTCTGTAGCTGCTTTTGTAACTAGACACTAAGGTGTCTTTTATATCTAGACATTTCGGTGTCTTCTGTACTTGACACTCCAGTATCTTTTGATCTTTGACACTTAAGTGTCTTTTGTTTCAAAGGCTTAGGTCTCTGTTGTTTCTAAGATACCAATCATATGTATCTTTTGTTCTGGTCTCGTTACCCACTTTTGTAAAAAGGACTAGTAGGCTACTTTATTTTGTGTTTTGATATATGTTCTAATATGATACAAGATAAGTTTTAATCTGATACAAGATAAGTTCTGATCTGATAAAAGATAAGTTTTGATTTGATACATGATATATTCTAATTTGATACAATTTATGTTTTGTTCTGACACAATTACATTGTGTTCTGAGACTTGTACATTCTATTCTGAAGTAATGATGTTCTTTTCTGATACTTATATGTTTTGTTCTTATGCAAGAATGAATAGTACTGATGAATTACATTATGTTCTGAGACAAATGTTTGCATTGCTCTTTAATATGAACAATTAAAGATTGCTTATGATATGACCCGATTCAGTACATGTGAATGTTAGTCGATTATTAGAAACGATCGCCATTATATATCTTGTTTAATTATTCCCTACTGAGCTATATATTTAGCATGATGGTTTTGCCTTCGTGTAGGTTCTGATAAGAAGACTTAAGGCTGGGACAACTGCTGTGGCCAATGAAGGACTTGATATGATTTTGGAAAATGTTATGTTTAAGTTTTAAGTTATATTTCAATGTGTTGAAACATATTGTGTTTTGTATATATGGTTTGTAATAACTATAATACCGGATGGATTTATATGTAAGGCATGTATATGATGACTATAATATGTACATGATGTTCTGTATATAACTCAGCAAAGTATGAATGTAAAGTATGTTATCTTATTTTCAATGAATTTCTAGAATATCTCGGTATGTTTTAGGATTATTTTGTGTGGCATTTGTATATCCTCTCAGGGGTATTCAGGTATTACATATCATCCTTTTATACACTTAGTAGTTTATAAATACTTGTGATAAACCCCTACAACCTGTCTAACCCACCTTAACCCTAGCCATGTTACAACGCGAAACAAAACCCTTTTGATATATCCTAGCATGTAATCATTATGGAGAATAATTGTTATATTAGCAAGCCTATGATAGTATGGTTTCCTATAGAAAGTTTGAGCGAAGCACTAACCATCAAACACTTAAGAGAAATGAGTGAAATCCATACGGAAGGTACATTGTGAATTTATACTTATCTTTGAGTGATGGTTTCATAGGTTGAGTTTGTGTATGTGCACCAATGAAAATTAGTTATGATGTGTATAGTAGCTTGACAATTGAGTTGGCCAAAGTTTGAGAGATTGCATGCTTTAATCTTTGTGAAAATGAAGTGATAGAATTTTATTGGTTGTATTTGAGCTTTGTTTGAGCACATGAAAAAGTTTTAAGTGCAAGGATGCTGATAGGTGTAGATTGCATTGTATTTTTATAGGTAATTTGATATTTGATTAGTGGTTAAGTTGATTGTTTAGCGTGTATTTACCTTAAGAATTGTGTTAGTTTATAAACTTTTGTGTTTTAATTGTTCTTTGGGTGAGAACATATTTTTGAGCTTCAATTTTATATAAATGAGGTGTCGCGATGAATTCGTTAGTGTTTCAGGACATTCGGAAGAGTTTCGGAAGAAACCCGAACCAAAACACAAGGCCACAATAATGGGGGACCTACCACAATCGTGACAGAAGCACCAATATAGGGCCATGATTTTGGCAAATATGCCATGATCATGACAGAAACTCAAGCATAGGGAGCAGATGAACTGGCTATGATCGTTCACTAAGGGTCACAATTGTGGCCTGCACGCAGACAAACACGGGGTCTGATCGATGCCATCGTTTTGATCTAAAGATCAAACCCTTGGAAGACGAATCAAAAATAATTTAATTCCAAGGATTGCAATATAGGATGCAACCTCGGGTCATCCCACTTAATGGGAACCTAATGAAATGGACCTAAGTTAGCCTATATGTCATAAAATGCAAGCGAAATTAGTAAGAAGGGGGTTTCGATCTTGAAATTATTAATGAACTAAAAGCATTGTAAAAAGCATGTAAAAATTATTTTTTTTTGGTTTTTGAAAATAGAAAATGAAAAGATTAAGACAAATGATAAAATCCCATTGAAAATGAGCTTTGGCTATCATAGTTCAAAACTAATTTGATGGGATTAGAAATTACTAAGTTTAAAATGATAAACCTTAAAGGACTCTCTTTAAGTCCAGGATCTTGATTAATGAACTTCATTTCTCAATATCCTGTTAAGCACTCTTAAACCTTAGAACCTTAAAGGACTCTTTAAGTCCAGGATCTTGATCAATGAACTCCATTTCTCAAGATCCCACTAAGCGCATCTTAGTGTGTGCGGTAGATTTGTCAATGCAATGGGTCAAATGAATTCTAGCATCAACTCAATATCAAACACAACTAGGCAGACAAAAGAGAATCAACAAGATCACAAGTAGATATATATGAGACTTCATATATTTAAGCTCAAAGTTTTACATAAACAAATCCATAACACATTACATTGTTCAACACTTGATTAAACTCTAATCAAGCAAATCTAACTATAAAGCAATAAACCCTAACTCAGAAGTTCATAACATTATAGTTAAATGTGACAATGTAAACTACTAATCCAAACAACATATTAAATGCCCAACATTTGATTAAATTATAATCAAGTAGCTTTACTACAAGTTACAAATCATAGATTTAGGCATTCATAAATCATAGCTAAACTACGGATTAAGCTGCTCCCTTTTAAAGCTCGGTAAACTCCAACCGTCACTACATCTTCAGGAGAAAATGGAGGCCCAACCACGCATTGCAATCGGAAGCTTCACAACTAGGAATGAATCCAAGCTACCATGGTGAAGTCGGCGGTGAAAATGGAAAAGAAAACCTATGCAAAGATTCTACCCAGGGAACCCCGAAGGGAACCCTGGGTGGTGAGGCTGTGAATTCTTTTGTTCTTTCTTCACTCGTTTGTCTCTTCTCTGTCTGAATGTTCGATCCCCCTTAACCCAATTTCGGCAAGGTTTTTATAGGATGGATCTGGGTCAGACTGAAATAGTGAGAGGATTTTCCAAATTAAGTCTGGATACCCGACCGTTTGCCGCGGCGAGATAATTAATCAACGTCACGGTGTGGACTTCCTGGATCGCTCGTCGTGGCAAAATAATTGATTTATGCCCCGACGAGCTTTTCTTTCATGATGCACCGCGGCGGGATAATTAAGTTTTGCCGCGGGAGCTTTGCCTGACAGGTCATCTCATGACTTCCATTTCTTTGTTCCACTTTTGGTTATACTCTCCTTAAGTTGGCTCTACTCTCCTTCAAACCTACAATGAAAAGTAATAATTTGTAATATCAATTGTCCTACAATTTAAGGGAGTCTAATTGTTAATTAATTGTGACAATTTGACCCTCAAATCATATTAATTCAAAACAAGTACTCTTGAGTCAAATCAAGCACAATATCCAACAAAAAGGAGCCAAAAAGTATAACAAAAACCATGAAAATGTCAATAAATAATATAACAAACTTGGGTTCAATCATGGTCACTTTCGGATTCAAGTTTTTGAGGGACATTTCGGACCCCGAAAAGACACTAGGGTTACCTTATTAGAAAAGACTATTAAAGGATAATGATGGAACCCTAGAGGGAGTCTATATTCTGCCTACATTTGGAAACCCAAAAGAGAGAGAGAAAGAAGAGAGAAAGAAGAGAAGAAGAGGAAGAAGAAGAGGGTTCTGATGCTGAAGCTTCTCGAAATAGGTGATCTCCCAACGCGCTGCTCTCCTGAATCACCCAACCTGAGTTTCAATTCCTCCCCCCATTTACTTTTTTATTCATTTAAATGTGTAAGATTGAGATGGGTTGTATGGTTATGGATTTTGAGTTGTTATATTTAATGTTAATCTAGTTGATTTGTGTTTGCTTGAGTTGGGTATTGTGATTGATTGATGTATTTGTATATTCCGATAACAAACCAAAAGGGTGAATCGGATAAGAATGATTACATTGGATTAACGAGAGTTAGGCGATCTAATTGACTACTTAATCAACTTAGTTGGTAATTTCATAGAGAGAGATCCCGTGCAAGACCCGATTGTTTATTAGAGAGCTTTAGAACTAATTAGAATTGTGGGTAATTTATGAATCGAGAGATTACAAGTTTCATTAATTCAATTAGTGTTTACAATTTAGGAATGATTATAATGAGAGAGATCAAACCTATGATTGTCTAAAACCGACACCCCATAAACTCATAAAAGGCTAGATTAGCATTAATGAAAGGTAAAATCCCCTCTCCCATAACTTGATTAATTCTCTCTTTAGATTTACACTATTACATTATTCGATTGTTACTAGTTTGTTTCGATTTAGTTTACTTTATAGTTATTATTCAAATTTGAGTCTTAAACAAAGCACAACCTGAATTAAGTGGTGCCTAAGCATAATCTCTATAGGACAATATCTGCCTTTTCCGACAAGTAACGACCTGTATACTTGTGGTTTTTAGCGTAAAACAAGTAATTGGGTTTACAATCAACAATAAGCATATTATTCTAGGCATTCTCGAATCGAAAATTAAACAAAACTTTAAGTTTCAAAACTTTTTTCCTTGATGCTAGAAGTTATCATACAACTATAAAGCTCATTTGAATGGCAGAATCATATTACTACATGATGAAGCAAAAATAATCATTCTTCAATCTATAGTGACTAAACAACTCATTCATGTGAAGGTATACACCAAAAAGCTCAACCAATATACTTATATCTTTACTGTTTATCCTCTAAACTATCCTTTTCAGAGAAATTCTTTATAGAACAAACTAAGAGATATTGCAATCACCCTTAATTTCCTATGGCTCTTATTTAGGGACTTTAATGAAATCACTTGCTCAGTTGAGGTTCAAGGTGACTCTTCTTTTAGGCCTTTATGTAATTACTTAATGCATTGTCTTAAAGACATTCATGCTAAGTATATGCCTTTTGCAATCAATTTCTTCACTTAGAGTGATAAGTAGAAAGAGAACTCCTTTATCAAAAAGAAATTAGATAGGGGCCTTACTAATCTGGAGTGGCTATAATCTTTTCGACATAGTATTGCAAACTTTCCAAACATTAGCTGCTCAAATCATTCCCTTATCTTAGTTCACATTGCCCCTAGTCATCCAATCAAAACGCCTTTCAGGTTTAATGATTTTTTAGTCAACCTATATGGCTTCCATAAATATATGGAGAGAGGTCTAACTCTTACAGTGATAGGCACAAAGCAATTTATCCTTATTAAAAACCTAGCTAGGATAAAGGAATAGTTGAAATTCCTCTACAAACAGAACATTGGAAACATACATCACTTGGTATGTAATGCTAAACTTGCTTTTGAACAAGCTTAAACTAATCTCTATCCAAATCTCTTTTCAGTTGAACTTCAAGAAAAAGAGAAGCAAGCCTTGTCCAACTTTTCACAAGCTATACTCATTACTAAAGCAAAGGTCTGGAATATGTTAGTTGACAAATGGTGACAAAAACTCAACCTAATTCACAAATCCATTGCTTCCATGAAGGTCATTAATTGAATTATCTCCTTCACCCATGATGGCAACTAAGTCTCTACTCAAAACATGCTCCTCAAAGTTTTAACATTTCACTAACTTACTAAACTTTTTTGACACCCAAATTACTATATGAGATCCTTCAAGACAACTTATCTCCCCAAAAGGCCCTTTCTTTAGCTGAACCAATTATCCCAGAAGAAATTTCAAAAGTCTTAAAATCTTTGCACCTACATAAAGCACCAGGTCTTGATAGACCAACCACAAAGTTTTTACAAAAACTAGGCTTCCATAGGAAATATAGTAACAGAAGCTATCCTTGAATTTTTTTAACAAGATTAGAATGCTTAAAGAGATAAATAAAACCAACATTACCTTAATTCCTAAAGGTAATGCGCAAAAAACCATGCATGATTATAGACCAATTGCTTGTTACATCATTGGTTATAAAATCATTCCAAAGTATTAGCTGCAAGGTTGAAACTGCTCTTACGAAATCATATAAATGAAGCACAAGGTGAATACATACCAGGATGAAGCATAGGACACAATATCATGATAGCATATGAGTTGTTTAAGCATTACACTAAGAAAGAGGCCATAAGATTTGTGTAATGAAGGTTGACTTCCCAAAGGCATATGATTCTATCGAGTGATCCTTTATGCTAAACATCTTGATAACACTAAACTTTCTCAGTACCTTTATAGCTTGGACATAGAAATGCATATCTACTTTCGGCGTGATACTTGGACCACCTATGGTCCCCTTAATTAGATCACTGAACTAGATCATCTACAAAGATCGATCAAATCAAATGCAACAGTGTCCCAGGCTATCTCCATTATAAAGTCTAACAATTTCATCAAATTCTTAATTTTCTTAAAAACTATAGACTGAATTAGCATGACGATAAGCTTATTTGGAAACTGGAACCTTTAGGTAAATGTTTTAATCACTCTTGTAAATCTCTCTACAATGAATCAACCTATCCGATATAAGTGCAAACACCGCTACCCTAGAGCTACTCTTACAATATGGAACGTGATCAAATTCAAACTTCCCACTCTTGACAGACTTGGAAATCATATATGCATACCAAAGTGGTGCATGTAAATAACCAAATGAAAATTGATGATAGTTATAAATTATCACATCTATGAAGTAGATTCTTAAACATGCAAAGAATGACGCAAAAGACACTTGAAATTGTAAGGCAACACAAAGGACCAAAGTTCCAGGTCTTTCATACCTGGAACTTACTAAAGGAGACATACTTCCAATATGACTTTGGTTAGTTGTTGATTTAGTCCAAACGAGTTGTTTGTTAGTATGGCATCGCCAGTTGGCCAGTTTGATGTCATGGTTTTTCTGTGTACCTTTCGGGGTCCCTGAGTGGTAACAGAGCCGGTTGATAGATATGATTGTATATCAAGACAGGCCTATACAACTGTTTTTTTTTTCATATGCTTTGAGCTGTAACCTTGCAATGAAACGAGGATAAATATCCTTTTTCACAATGTACGCTCTTATAAAATAGAATCATTAAACAACAAAATGTTGTTTATAATATCTGGTTAAGCTTTTCAACTTTATCAGATAATGTTGAAATTATTATCTTCGTAAACAATTAGTTATAAAACTTATTTTAAAATTGTATGACTGTCCTTGAAGTATCTTATTAGAATAAATGCTTTTTTGTGAAGTCTTCTATGCAATTGGTCTTATTTTTTTTAAAAAGCAAGAAAATGAGGTATAAGGTTAACCCAAAAAGTCTATACATTTTCAATCTAAATTACTGTTTCCCATAAATGTGTATATTGAGGATTTTGAATTTGGTAAAACCACATTATTTTGGCAAATTATTTCATTGACAATAATACAGTTAAACGATCACTTTAATATTTCTTGTAATTCCAATGACGATAAATCATGATATCCTCAAGTTCTAATATATGATTGAGCCAAGGCCCAAAGACTGTTCTTTCAGGCCTTGACTGCAAGTAAATCAAGTTTTCATCTATGGTAGCTGTAGTTTGCTCGTCATTTTCCAAAACATTAAGGAACCACCGACCAAAGCTATAGATTTCGGTTCAGGTGAATTTTCTCACGTGCATTTAAAGCATTAAGCAGGCAAATTATGGCTCAGACTATCTCCTTAAACAGCTCGAAGAAAAGCTTAAGGTGAACAGCAGGGAAACAAAATAAACATAGAGACCAGACAACAAAAGAGGCATTGCAGTGTCTGTTTGTATCGATTACATATTCTCGTGTCCGGTCCAGGTCTCAGGAATAAAGCAATTTACAAACCCCTTAACAGGTTTCTACAATTAGCTTCTTTCTTGACTTCTTCGAATTCCCAGTCCTTGTGTATGAAGCAAAATGCCCCAACTAAAAGACAGCAGTTTGTCCTGCCCATCGTTGCACACCAATATCAGTTTTGCCGCCATCTTAGGAGGCCAATCTATTCGACCAAATTTTTGTCCAAACATTTTCGTTACAGAGCATGATAAGGTGTATAGCCTAGCAGGCCCGTAACTCTGTTAACAACATCGTTGCACTTTGTCAAGAGGCTGAGCATCTGCTTGGAAACATCCATGCTATTGTGTACAGCATTATGATTGTCAAAATTGTGCAAGTTCCTAGGTGCTAGTTCAGCAGGAAGTGGATTATTGGGCATGGCATTGGAATTCCCAACATTGTGCAAATTCCTGGGTACTTGTTCAGCAGTAACTGGATTATTGGGCACTAAACCGGGATTCCCATAATTGTGCAAATTCCTGGGTGCTACTTCGGTAGGAAGTGGATTACCGAGCGTGGCTTTTGCAAATTGAGTAGGCATAGGAAGAACAGGCAATGAAGTAGAAGGAATAACGTTTTGAAAGTTCTTACTATTAAAATCCATAGCAACAGATGTAGATGCACCACCATCAGCAAAACTAGCATTGTTGTTGAAGTTGTTTCTATTACCATTACCACCCATCAATTGCCCTTCCCTACTACCTTCTTGCCCACCTAACATGAATTTTACACGTGATGTCCCCCTACCACCATTACCTCCAGTTACCTGCCCCACTTCATCGCCTGTCGGTTTCTTCAAAATTGACTTTGGTTGCATGATAGGGAGAGGCAGGGACGTGAGCGTTGCTGCAGGTTCAGTTGGAGGATCCCTCAATCTCACAGCCTCCATGGAAATGTCATCTCCTCGACCCTTCTCAGAATCAGGTGCAGTGGCTCCTACTTCCCGAACAGTGTATCTAACGCTCACATTGCCAAACAAGAACCTGTTTCCAACAGCATATTTGTAAGCTGCCTCTGCATCAGACCTGTGCCTGAACACCACACGGCATTGGGAGGACTTCCAAAAGACACGTATAGCTGATTGATCCATTGACCCAAAACGAGCAAACCTTGCCTTCAGCTCTGCAACAGATGGGAGGGATGTCTGAGGAGGGAACTTCATCAATAACATGGTAGGCTCAACTGTTCTAGCTGGAGGATCCATTTTCTTGACCGAATCTGGTCTTACTGACTTTTGTGGAGCCATAGCCGACAATTCTTTTCCTTCTACACGGGGGCTCTCAGAACTCTGATTGGATTTCTTCTCACCGGCCAACAACTTCAACCGATAAATTTTTTTCAATCTCTTTTTTGCCATTTCCTCTTGCCGATCAGATGGCATGCGCTTCCGTCCAGCTTTTGTTGGATCTTCTGGTCTGACTGGAGGTTTTACTGATTTCGAAGGCACTGAATCTCTAACATTCTCAATGGTAGAACCGTCTGGAGCCCCAAGACTCAATGGAGATGTCCTAGACTGCACTTCAACAGGCTCAGTCTCTGGCAGGGGGGATAAAACCAAGCTTTTCTGATAAACAAGGGACCGAAAATGCAAAAGAAACTGCATTGTAATTGATGGGCCATTTGTTTCAACACCATAGAAAGGATCCAGGGCTAGACCATGCAAATCACTCAATAGTTGTGACAATTCAAGGTTAAATTTTCCCATGGCAACTGTGGTTAATTTCGAGCTATAATTAGATGAGGAAATACTGGAGCTGATATCTTTCTTCTGATGATTTCCCCGGGGTTCCTCTCTAGGAGGAAAAACCATCTGGGATGACTTTGCTGACACTACCCCAGCTTTTCCAGGAATCAAGTGCTTCTTTGGGTGATCAGGAGTCATCTGTGAATTCATCACCTTTTTCTTTTTCATCCTTTTGTCCTTGGTAATTAACTTTTCGGAGGTTAGATGCCCTAAAGGCCGTTTCGGAACCTTGGCCTTCTTCACTCCAGCTTCAGCACCAATTTCAAGAGGATGTTTTGCATCAAGGGCTGAAGGTTCATCATCCTTGACCTTTTGCAATACATTCTCTCCTTCCACTTTCATGGAGAAGATCAAATCAGTTTGCTGAGAGCCTTCAATTGACTTCAGAGCATTTGCACTTTCATGACGTCTAGAGTTAATGATAACCTCACTGTCTTGTGTAAATGATGGCAATATACCATCTCTTGAAATATGAACTGATGCATCCCCAGAAACATCAGAGCCTGTATTTGTGGCACCAATAACAGCATCAACTGCAATGCTGTCTCCTGTGTTTTTTTCATAAACCTTCTCCTCGTCAGAAGATGGCTTTAAATCGAAAATAGAACCTTGGTTGGACAGAACATCAACGTGTCCCGGAGACTCATCTTCTGCTAGTGTTAGTTTTTCAGAAGTACCTTTATTGGGGCCTGCAACTTCCTCACTTATAGATACAGGTGGTTCATTCTTCCACATAATATGTGGAGTAGATGCCCTTTTCTGCAATACATAATCACCAGCTTCTATAACGGACGAGCTCTCCACGTATACTGCTGCAGAGGAACCTGCTTGCATTTGGCCAATTTGAGGAGTTCTTGTGAAGGTTGGTTCCTCTCTTCGCTTGAGAAGGTATCTATCTGTCTTTGATGGGTCCTTGAGTTTCATTGTTTTCTTAGAGCTCTTCCCACCGCCGAGTGTTTCTGCTATAACCAATGGACCACTCAAAGGAGCTGCAGTATTCAAGAAAAAATAGACAATCAGATGACTTCAATGACCTGTCCACATAGACGTAGAACCCTAATAGAAGAGTGAAACCCACAAAACTAGACCAGTTTCAGCAATGAAGGATAATGGGAACTCAGAAGCTGCACAAGTCTATATACTGTAAACTATGGCTTAAAGTGTCAAGCAATTCTTTGGACAAAATTCATATTACTCTATCACCAATTAAAACATGACTTAGAAATGCATGTAATCATTAGAACTTCTTCCAAGGCATCCCATAAGATGTAGAGAGGGGGTTAAGACAGCCATTTTCAACAATTTGGGGCAAGACTCGGAAAGATTGTGATAGGAACCGTAGAAAGAGAATTAGGCCTAAAGAAACCCTATTGAATAAAATCGAACAAAGAACATAAAAAAAGCTCCATGTCAAATAAAAACCGTTAATTATTCTGGTCCTATTACAATTCTATTGTTAATGGAAACACAAGCAGTAACTTTAAAAGAATGGACTTACTGGAAAGGAGATGTCACCCAAAAGGGAAAAAAATGGTAAAGACTAGTAAATAAGGAAACATAGAATTCCTAGATAGCGATATGCTTCTACATCACATTCTCAAGGATGCCTAATTTGTTTCAATATCCAAGCCAGAGTTGAAAAACAAACTTTAATCAAGAACCATGAAATAAGTTGCAACTTATTCAACAAAGTTTAGCTGTTAATGCAAATGAAGACTTTGCATCAATGGTTCATGAAGTCAGAAAAAAAAAAAGTTGGCAACTTTAAGTGGAGATAAACATAAATGAAATTTAAAAAAAAAAGGTCATTTTCTTCTCTAACCAATCAATAAATTAATTAAAAATTCAGAAGGGAGACTATTAACGTAGTTGAAGCTAAGTACTCATAAGCGATTTTAACAAGTTTTAACCTTTAATATTAAACAAAGGTAACAGTTAATATAATACTTCTAAAAGTATAACAATTATGAATATTTCGGATGTATAATTTACTGAAAACAACTACTAAAAAGAATGAAAATATAGTGCTATATAAGGTGGCAAAAGACAAGATTCATATGAAGAAAGATGCAGTAAAATAGTAAAAAGTCCAAATTAAATATAGAATTCTGCACAAGGAGGAACAGCAAAACCGAAATATACCCCTAGTTGGCTCTTTAACAGGCTGTTCTGTTGGATTTGCAACATCATTAGAAGCTCGGGCGGCCTGCACACCAAATGCTTGTGCATAGGTTGAATCATTCTCCTCAAATCTAGCTTTCCGGAGAGCAAATACAGTTGCTTTATTCTTGGAAAAATCAATATCATTAGAATCACTTTCTTGGGGTGCTAAAGCCAGCTGCTTCACAAAAGCTAAGGCATCGATAGGCTGAAACGCATCCCTGGCATTCTTAATCTGGTTTACTGAATAGACTCCCCCAGGCTCATAATCCGGCACATCAACAGAAAAATATCCTTGTACATATGTAGGCCTGAAATTGCTAGCATTTCTACACATGCAAATCAAGCCAAGGCCCCGCCTCCTACTCGTCTCATCCAAAGCCTCCTCCACAGCTTTAACAAAATTCCTCGAATTTGTTTGCAGAGATTTTTCAGCAAAGTTAATATCAAAGGGGATAAGCTCGGCAGGGTCAAACCAGCCGTAACTACTATCTCCAAAAAATGCAACCAATACATGACCTTCCCTACGGGTCCGCTTAACGGAAGCTGAAGCAAATTCCTGATTGAAAATATGACCAGGCCACCAAGGATGTGATTTCACCTTGCCCCACACCATGTCACCGACTTCAAACCCATAACTCAATGCCCTAGAAGTCCCCGCCATGGCCTCATTCTTCTCATTGGCGATAAACTCATCAAATTGAGACCACAAATCAGTCTTCCTAGAAGCATAATGCTCATTTTCAGCATCAAATTTATCGCTTTCAGGATCCAATTGATCGACTGAGTTCCCCTCATATTTCACCTCACATTCTCCTTTGGTTTCCCTATCTACATCATTCTCCTCTTTAGGCCCAACCCTAACTTCTACGTTTTCTATACTACTATCCAAAACCCTAGCCTCCATCACATTCTCTTCATTACCATCACTTGGATCCCTAACTTCTGGTGGATTTGGTTCCAACTCACGTTCAGTTTTTGAGACAGAGGTCATTTATAACCCAATTCCAAACCCTAGAGCCCTTGAAACATACCTCTGCGGCTAAGGTGCGGCTGTTTACCGAGAGAATACATGAATAAAAATGAGAAGGAGACAATCGTTACCGATCGCGGCAAATGGGTGTTGGGATGAAAAGATAAGAAAATCTGGGAAACCTTTTAGGTTTCGAAGTAAGTGTTATTGTTGTGGCTCAGAGGGATTGAATCACGTACGGCTACAGTATACGGAAATAAGTGTGTATATTAAGTTTTGGGAGAAACAGAAAGGGCGTCTTTAGCCTCTTCTAAGTGAAGAAGGAACTTTTATTTATAAATAGGGTTGTTGACTCCTACATATTTAAACAGAGGCTCATTAAAATTTCTCTAAGCAGAGGATGAGGCTTTCAAAGAATGTTTCAGCTTCCTTCTTTCCTCCTTTTCGAGCTCCTTCTGCTTCATCAATCTTTACCTTGTTCTTTCCAGCATTGTATTTTCTTTGATGACAGTAATTTCTCAAAACAAAATATTATTAGACTTCATTATAAATTATAACGGTGTCAGACTTTCCACCTCGATTCTCATCCAACCCATCTCCCTCTTCAGCCTTCCAACCTGTTTGAAATTTTCAAATTGAATTCAATTTATGCTGTTTGGAACAAATCCAGTAATATTATAATTAAATTCAATTACACTGTTGGGAACAAATCCAATAATATTATAATTGAATTCAATTATTTCATATGACACATTTATCTCTGACTAAAAATTAATATTATTAATTAATAAACATTCACACTTTTATAGAGCAACTTATAAACATCAATTTCATTATAATGTGTCTCTATTGCGGTTAGTAATTCTTGACGTATAATTTCTCTATGACCTCTTTTTGGATGAGCTAGTTGTCTATTAGCTCGACACATATATTAATATATATGTCTCAAGCAGACCAAAAAACCCGCATAAGGTATCATAACAAGTAGAGCATTTCTTTCAAATCCTCTCGTATCGTCTGCGTTTACATTTTATTTATTGTCACAACAAAAGTAGAAAAAAATATTGACATATCAGTTTCTACTCCTATGACACGTTCACATCTTCAAAAAGAAAGAAAAGGAATATGGCAGCTTATCATCTAGAAAGATAGATCACTTCTATAAGTACTGAAAAAGTTTTTGGATAATGCATATACTGTTTTGGACCATGAGTTAGAGAAATTTGATTAAGATAAAATCAAAGTTCCTTATACCAATTTTAAAAGCAAAACTAGGGTGATTAATAAATATATGATAATCTCTATCTTTAGCAATGAAAATGTTATCACTAAGAATCTACCCCAAATGAAAGAAGATAAGAGGAATTGATATTAATGCTGTAAAAATCATCAAGACCTAAGCACTTCATAGAGTGGAAGCTAAATAAAATTTTGATTTCTAACTCTAATTGGATCCACAACTTATGTTAATCAAGATCATGATCAAGAATGTCTTCATTCTTAGAAATTAAGCACTGTGTCTTTGAAATTAAGAATGTATTAATTCCACAAAATCATAACCAAGATGCTGTCAATTTATTTAAACTGCCTTCCCACTAAGTCATTGTAGTCAAGTTACTACTCTCAAAACAAACCATCTCATGGCTATGCCTGTGCAAATTGGTTATGATTTAAGTCAATATAGGGAAAGACGATATAACATCATCTAGAATTTGAACTTGGGAAACTTTTTAAATCAATGGTAAATAGTTGTCATTTAAAGACGCTGGATGCCTGGGCATATAATGCTTATCTAGAAAAGTATCAGTACAGTTTTCTTTTTACACTTCCCAAAAGAGCATAACCATATTAAAGAAATTAAAAGGTAGTGCTTCTCATCCATCAACGAACTAGCACGGAAAACAAAGATTGTAGTGTAGGAAACCAAGTAAAAAACCAACCAACAATTGGAACTTAAAAGCAAGGAAGGAAACAAACAAACAAACGATTTTCCTAAAAATATTTAGAAAACATGATCGAAACGACAAAGAGCAAGTGATGGGCACAATAGAATCATCAATCTGAAACTGAAAAGAGTTGGAAGATAGAAGAATATGTTGCTAAAGCTGAAGCGAAGAATAATACCTCTAATAGATAGAGTAAAAGTGAGAGATAGGAAAAGGAAGCAGAGGTGTTGTTGCATGGATGAAAGGGAGGTTGCCCAGGCGTCGTTTGCTGTTGCGTCGTCTGCTGGTGCGTGGGTCTGTTGTTGGGAGAAGAGTGGCATCGTCTGGTCTGCTAGTGCGTGGAAGAAGGCATCGACTGGTCTGCTGGTGCATGGGAGAAGAGTGGTGGCCTGCTGTGATAGGGTTACTACCTTGATTGTGGGTATTATTGGGTTTCAATGTTAAAAAGGAAACTAGCAACCTTTGGAGTTCAATTCATGTGAATTATAGCATAAATTGAATTTACAAAGGGAATGGTGTTTAAACCCACACGTGAATTGAATTCGTGGTTATCTTTTTGCTCCAAACAAGTGAATTGAATTCAATTCGTTGTGTTCCAAACAGGGTGTTCATCCCCGTCTCAAATGGCATCACCCTTTACACCTCTCTCTTCTTCCTCATCTCACTCTACAAATCAAACTATCACACCCCTACCCCCAGCCTCTGCCTTTCTACATCCTAAAGTTTTTGATCCATCTAATAGTGTGCATCCACAGAATAAAAGGGCTAGAAAGACTTGGAAACAGGTTATGGGTGACAATGTGGACTCTTCTTTGATCTACTATCCCCCAGTTGAGATTGAAGGAAAGCTAATAGTGGCTTCAAGTTTAGACATTTTGTAGGAATGAGCTAGGTCATGGGACGCAGCACTCATTGGATTTTTTATGGATAAAAGGCCAATTTTTTTGTGATACAAGCTTGGACCTAGAGAAATTGAAAAGGTAAAGGGCTAATGAAAGTTATGCTAACTAAGAAAGATAACATAATCTTTACCTTCTCCAAATCGGAAGCTCAAAAGGTAATTAAAGAAGGCCCTTGACACATCTCTCAACTTCCTTTACTTCTTCAAAATTGGCAACCAAGCATGGAATCAGAGAAAATTAGATTGAAAAACATTCCTCTATAGGTGAATATCCATAATATTCCTTTGGAATATTGGACAACTAAAGATTTGAGTATGCTAGCTAGTTACTTGAGAAAACCAACCTGTATGGATAAAAACAATGTATTGAGAAAACGGATTAGATTTGCTCGATTATGTGTGAGTATGTATATTTCTAAGGAAATGAAAGACAACATTCCTATCCTAAGATTGGTCGAAAGGCATTCTCTCAGAGAAGATAAGCTATTGCTTACATACCAATGAAAGCCTTCCCTAAGAGCATAAGGCAAAGAATGGAAACCAATGGGGAGAGTTTTCACTAGTGGAGATTATTGGGAGGTGTCGGGATTGGAGAAGCTAAATTCTATAGATAACAAAGAGTTGGAGGAAGCTAAACATGTTTTAGATAATCGTGAAAGCCAAGGTAGGTTGATTCAGGCTAGAGGTGAACTACCTACAAAAGATGAGAGTGTCCAATTGGAAAATTTTTCAGATTCAGATCAACAAGTGGAAATTCAACAACTACCTTTGAGTGCCTTAAATAAAATTTCAGAGAACTAGCGAGAAAGTGAAAAGGAAATTAGTGGGACAGATCCTTTTCATAGATATAAGGAAATCCAACTAAAGGAACATACTCAATAGCTAGAAGAATAGCAGAGAGGAGCTACTTAAGAGGAACATTTTGAATAAGTAATCTCTCAGAAAAGTAATAGGATCAGTAGGAAAGGCTCCAAAGGGAAAAGCAACCTCATATGACCCTGTTAATTTGGTATGTAAGAGGAATAAACAACCCTTCTAAGCTTAATGTGGTAAGGGATTTTGTTCTAAAGGAAAAACTTTTGTTATTTTGTTTACTGGAAACCAAAATTAGGGAAGCTAACCTGAAAAAATTAAGTTTTTTTGGGGAGCAAACGACAATTTCTCACAAACCACCAATGTCATGCTTATGGAAGGATTATTATTGTTTACAATGGAGACCTTTTAGAAGTGGAAGTATTGGAAACCAATCAGCAATTTATCCACACAAATCTTAACTTCAAAATGAAAAATACTTATGCTTTAGCTAAATTTGTCTACGGCTTTAATACAGGGTTTCAGAGAACTGAACTATGGACTTCCCTTCGAAGACTCGAAGCTTAGTTAAGGGTTTATGGTTAGTTAGTGGGGATTTTAACGCCTCTCCATACAGAACAAAGATAGAAGGGAACTGCAACCTACTCAATTACACCTCTGATTTGTTTAATGGCATGCAGGATGTGGAATTAACTGATCTAAAATTTAAAGGTCATAGAGGTCCAACAAACAAAGCTCTAACTGGTTCATTCGAAAAAGTTAGACAGAGCAATGGAGAATGTGGACTGGTTAACTATCTTTTCAGAGAGTTCAACCAACTTCTTAGATCCAGGAATTTTTGATCATACCCATATCAAGGTGCATAATTTGTTCAAAATGATTAGAATCCATCACCCTTTTAGATTCAACATTTTCTTGTTAATATGGAGGGCTTTCAAGAAGCAATTACTAAGGGACTGGAGCATGAGATATATGGTATTAAACAGTTTATTTGTTTGCAAAAGCTCAAGGCTATTAAACAGGAATTGAAGTTGGTAATTTAAGGAGAGTTTAGAATTCTACAGAGGAGTTAAAGAAAGTAAGAAGTAAGCTATCGATATTCCATAAATCCTTAGCAACTAGCCCAACTGATTGCAATCTAGTTATAGTTGAAAGGGAAGCTCTTAAGTCCTACTTGCAAATAATGGATAATCAATGTTCTTTATTGAAGTAGAGGGGTAGAATTAATTGGATTAAGGATGGGGACAGATGTACAAAATTTTTCTTCAATTTAGTGACTGCTATAAGAATGGAAATAGAATAACTTCCATAAATTCTGAATATTAGGAAACTTTATTTGGACAGGTTGAAATTACTAAGGAAGCTAGGATTTTTTAACAAAATCTATTAGGCACAAGAGGTTGTTCTGCAGGTAATGGACTCAATCTTAGGCAATATGTTACAACCAAGATTCCTGAACATGAAGGATCCTTGCTAATTAGTCTTGTTAGGGATCAAGAAATAGAGAAGGAGGTTTTTAACATGAATAGATCTAAGGCTACAGGTCCAAATGGCTTGAATGTTTTTTCTTTCAAAAAACTTGGGGAAACATTGGGAGTCTTATAAAAGATAATGTAAGGGAGTTTTTCCAAAATGAGTCTTGCTTAAAAAGATTGATAAGACCATTCTATGTTTGATCCCTATGAACTTTAACCCAATTACTTGGAGTGATGTCAAACCTATATTATGCACTGATTTCCTCTATAAGATCATCACCAAGATATTAGCAAATAGGTTGAAAGATGTTCTTCATTTACTCACTAGTGAGAATCAAGGAGCTTTTATGAGAAGTATACATATTGAGGATAATATTATTTTATTGCAGGAGCTTTTGAAAAGGTACACTTGAAATACAAGCCCTCAAAATTGTACTATTAAAGTGGACCTACAAAAAGCTTTTAATAGTGCTAACTGGAGTTTCTTGCTACGGACTATGAAGGTTATGAGTTTTCCCCATAAGTTTATCAAATGGATTCAAGAATTCATTACAACTGCCTTATATGGAATACTGATTAATGGAAGTTCCACAAAGGCTTTTAAAGACAAAAAAGGTTTTAGGCAAGGGGACCCTCTTTTCCCTTATCTATTCTTTATTTACATGGAAGTTCTCACCCTTATGCTGAAACACATTCATTTGACTGCAACTTTAGATACCATTCTAAATGTAAGAATCTTTCCCTAACTAGCTTATGTTTTGCAAATGATCTTATACTTCTAAATAAGGCAAATGCTCCTTCAGTTTCTCTATTGATGAGTACTCTTCATAGTTTTAAGGAGTTGTCTGGATTGAGTATTAATTTTCACAAAAGCTATTTCTTACTTTCTAAAAGTGTTGCTCCCCTAACACATTCCTTGTCACAAGCAACTGGCATGACAAAGCAAGACCCTTCTCTTTTGTATTTGGGCATTCCTATTTCTTCCATGAGACTAAGATTTCCTGAATGTCTTCCTTTAATAGAAAAAATTTAAAAAAAATTAGGGTCTTGGACTAATAGAACTTTTTCCTATGGAGGTAAACTTCAACTTTTGAAGTTGGTAATTATGTTTATACAAGTTTACTAGTTCTCTTATATCTTCCTCTCTAAAGGACTTATCAAAACTGAGGAAAAACTAACAAAGCAATTTCTATAGGATAAAGGAAAAGGTGAGAAAGGAATAGCTAAAGGGAATTGGAAGCATATTTGTCAACCGAAGGAGGCAGATGGGTTAGAATTGGAGTCAATCAACAAGAACAACCAATTTCTAATGACTAAGAGAATTCTAAGTGAAAAACATTCACTATGGATTAAATGGATTCATATCTATATATTAAAGGGTGAGAGTTTTTGGGCTCTAAGAATTAAAGACAATTACTCTTGGTTCTTCAACCTAAGGTTGAGGGAAGATATTCAGTATATATTACATGTCAAATTAGGGCAAGAGATAGAATCTCTCTCTGGTATGATAATTGGACTAATGATGGGGCTTTAATTCATAATCAGTTGACAAGGTCATTACTGGAAAGGTTCTTAAAGAGAGCTAAGCTTCAAGAGATAATTAGAAATGACAATTAGTTGCTTTCCTTAGAAGAACTAAGACTTTTGCCCATTTTCCAACACAGAAGCCTCGAGGAGAATGATATATACTTATGGGATGAGGTTTCTGTATCACAAATCACTAATAGGCAAGCTAAAAAGCTAATGGATGGAGTAGTAACAAGAATAGGGTGGTGTTCACTGACTTGGAGCAAGGCTCTCAAACCAAATACTAGCTTTCTCCTCTAGCTAGCTATGTTGAATTGGCTTAGTATTATGGATAGACTAAAATTCCTATCCTCTCCTAAGCAATGTATTATGTGCAATCTAGGAGAGGAGACTAGAGAGATCATATCTTCTTTGAGTGTGGTTTCTCTAAAGAGGTGTGGATTAGAATCTCTAGTCTATGTGGCCTTGGAATTAGTCATTACAGTCTTACAGATATCTTATTAGAGATATCTCAACTACATATCTCTAAATATAATCAGGAAATACATATGGTCGTAGTTGCAACTTGTCTATAGGCTATTTGGAAAGAGAAAAACAATAGAAGCTTTAAAGGGATATCTAACAGCCTAATCTCTCTTATAGAACTCTCTAATTCAAATATTAGGGAACAACTGATTATAAATCAGTTGGGACAACATAGTAGCAGAGGACTGGCTCTCTCTTGCAGAATATAGTCCTCAGGGGGTTCTCTCTATTTGGGATTCAGTAAAGAAAATAGTACTACCTATGCATAGTTGTTTCCTAAGCAACTCAAGCAATTCAAGTAGTTCTCTAAATAACTAACTCAAGATAGAAGAGGGAAAAGAAGATTAGAGGGAATATGACTCACCTTTGACAACTCCTGGGAGTAACTTCTCCAGATCTACTGCCTCACCAGTCGAGTTAAATAAGGAAGGTCCTTGGTTGTACGCTCCAAACTCCTGATATTCAAAATGAAGCTTGTTACTCTTTGAAGAGTTAGGAAAAAGAACTATAGAGTCAGACCTCTTACCTGAGATGTAAATCTCTTCAAGCTAGAGACAGATCGTAGAGAAGCTGGATCGCCATCGTTGTATCGCAATATCCGAAGCTCCCCACCCTAATTGAGTAATATTTAGAAAAATCAAGAAACGAGAGGAGAGTTTGACTCTAATTATCAATATGTTGTTCCTACGTTGTCGTTTTGTTTCTTGAGTTTGTAGTGTTGAACATCGTCGTGTGATCCCACGAGGGAGAGTTTCCTCTCCTAAACTGTATACTATACTTCTTCTTCTTAATAAAATTTTAAATTCTAAAAAAAGAATATTTAGTGAAAGAAAATAGTTTTCAATTTCAAATTTTTATTTTTACATAATTTGACTTATTATTAACAAAATAAATTATT
>JANKYE010000010.1:4973908-4994333 GCA_032467995.1 Erythroxylum dillonii
TGATTAAAAAAGATTAATTTCAATAATTAAAAATATTTAGTAACAGTTAAATATTATTTTATAATAAAATTTAAATATTTTATTTTATTTATTTTAATAAAATTTAATTAATTAATTAATATTTTTAAGAGATAAAAATAGATTTATTTACTTAATTATAAAAGATATCACTTTATCTGGTCTAAGAAGCATCAAAGAAATTGGTTTCCTAAAAGTAAGCCAGATAGTGCTTTGGCAAATAAGAAATGGCTAACTAAATTATATAATAGTAATGACATCTTCAATGTAATTTTTGGGGACTAACTTAAATGGTAATTCATTAGTGCAAACGCTGAACTTTATTCTTACCATTATGATTTCAACTATGCAAGCTATTAATCTGGTTAAATCCATTAATGTTATAAGGATAAATATGGATTTAAGAAATTTAAATTCTAATAAAGCTCTAGGGCCAAATGAGCTCAATGCTTTCTTTTTAAAACAATCATAGCAATGAACAAAAGATCAATTTTATGAAGTTCTTCAAACAGTACACTACTAAAGGAAATCAATCAAACTTTTATGTGCCTAGTTACTAAGAGTCCTAACAGGAGCTCTCTGAAGGATTTTAGGCCCATTTGTTATTGTAATTCATTGTACAAGCTCGCCTCTAAAATACTCTTAAGATTGAAATAGGTTATAGGTATTTTTATAAGTAAATCACAAGGAGCTTATATTGAAGGCATATCCACAGGGGAAAATATTCTTCTTAAGAATTGTCCATCGGTTACTAGAGGAAAAGCTCTAGTAAATATTGTGTAATAAAAGTGGACTTTAGGAAGGTTTTGTCTTAGTCAACTAGATTTTTTCCCCAATCTACTGATGATTTAGGGTTTCTTAGTTCATTTACTATATGGATCATAAAATTCTTAATAACTGTAGCTTTTAATATGCTAATGAATAGGGAGCAAAAAAATTGGTTTAAAAGGAAAATGGAGGTAAGGAAAGGTGATCCCCTTTCCCTATATCTATTTTCTATATGCATGGAAGTCCTACTAAGGCTTATTGTCTCAAACATTGACAAGAATTCCTTCATTAAGTTTTAGGCTAATGTGAATTACACCTAGCTAAATTGTATGTTATATCTGTGGTTAAGGCTCTCTTTTTTTCTATTTGAATCAAAAAGTTAAACTAACTAGTTTGTATATTTTGTAACTTTGTAAGGTTTAGCCTTCCATTTTTGGAATCCAATTTTAAATTTCAAAAAGAAATTCAAACAATAAAAAAAATTAAAAAGGAGTATATTAATCAAATTTATGGAATTATCTGAGCTAATTCCAGTGGAAAGTTAGCCTACTGGTTAACAAATATCAATTCTTTGACTTTAACTTATACAGAGGTTTGCATATGATGTAAGAAGGTAGACTAAATAAGAGGACCCTTATTGCTCTAATTGTCGTAAAGAAGTAACGCTTTATGGCTATTCCCTAACAAGCATTTTGTTTATCCTAACATTTTATCCCTAAGCTTGATCAATTAAACAAGAAAAAGAAATAGCCCTAAACTTGTATGGATCTCTCAAAAACTTTTACCTCTTAGGAAATAAACATGTAGCTACCTAAGCTATAGAGTTTTTCTTTTTGGATTCTTAATTTATTTGGTTAAGACCAATTTGCTATAATATAAAGATCCTTATTCCACCATTTCCCTAGCTTTTTCTCTATTCTTTCTATAAGTGAGTAAGATTCCTTGAATTGTAGTCTTTTATAACTACTGGGTGACCTAGATAGTTACAAGGTGGGTCCTTCATATAAATGCCTATTAAACTTGAAAGCTTGCTTGCTAAGTTAGAAGCATTAGAGGATATTACCATGTGGCACTTGTTCTAATTCACTTCCAATTTTGATAAGTTTATGAAAATATGGAGGGAGGACATTAGAGTAAATATTGAACTATTATAGGCCTTTGGGAAGAGGATTAAATAATCTACAAAGGATAGGTTAAATAATCCTAATTCCTTATACTTGTTATGGTATATGAAGCTAGGATTCCTTTTAATATTATGTTGCATCTTCCTAATTAGTGTTTCTATGCATAAAATAAATAGATTAGGGAAATTTGGTCCCCTATCTAAGACTTTTATCTCCCATAAACAAATTGGTAGGCTCCACGTTCATTGGAATGATGAAAGTTGTAGGGGTTAGGCATTTTGTCATCCATTCCCTAATACTACTTAGAATTCCAAAATCTTTCAACAATTGCAGTATGAAGTCCTAGCTTATAGAGTCGAACGCATTGTTTAAGTTTATCTTCAAGTCGTAATTCTTGGTGGAATTCTTCTTCACATACCCTTTGAAAAGCTCATGTACCATTAAAACATTACCCCAATATACCTTCCGTCAAGGAAAGCTCCATGAGAGTAACTAATCACTTTACCAAATACTCTTCTTAACCTAGTTACTAGTAGCTTTGAAATGATTTTAATCAAGAAATTGCAAAATGATATAGGTCTATATTCCTCTAAAAGAACTTGGGTTGTGACATTTTGTAACTAGATAATTTATCGTTTTATTTACATCTTTTAACTACTTGCCTTTGTTAAATAACTCCAAAATTGCTTATAAGTCCATGTTCTTGATAAAAGTTTTTTTTGGATTAAAGCCATCTGGGCTGGTTCTTTTCTTGGATTTAAATCAAAAACCACCTCTTCAATGTCTTGAGCTATAAAGGGCCAATATAGAAATTCTTTATCTTCTTCATTGAGCTAATTATTAGTAAATGATGCAAGCAAATGTCCTGAGGAAGTGCTTATAGTTGTTAAACGAATATAGTTTCTAAAGAACCTAAAAGCCTCCCTTTTTAATTCTTCTTATGAAGTTATAACTTCTCTATTTTGTTTCTTTAACGAGCTTATTATGTTGGTATTTTCTATTGCTTTGATGGAGTTATAAAAAATTTTAATATTGCTTTTCCCCCTTCGTGATTCATAACATCCATGATCTCTGTATACTTAAGGAATTATGCATATAGACAACTCTTAAGGAGTTTAGAACTAGTGTTTTCTTTTCCTATTCTAACCTCATCCATTACCCTTTGACTGATCATTAGAGAATAAATAGCTTATTCCATTATTCTCTTATTTAGAAGCATAAATTCAAAAGATACACAAAGGTAATATGCACCTTCTACTTATTTTTAATAAGCTTAGCTATGATGTATATTAGTTAATTAGTAGTCTCAAACTAGTTTACCTTGGCTTTAATTTGATCAAAAGCCAATGCAATGCAACCATAATAGTGGCACTGGTGGTTTGATAAAAGGACCACTATTTCCTTTGTATCGTTAGCTTGGAGATATTTCTTTCCTTCCTTTTTTGAAAGTTAATTTGGTATTTCATTCATATGATATATGTACAAACAAGGCTACACCATATCATAGTAAAGGCATTGGAGAACAAACAAATATGAATTGTTGCCTAATTTTAGGTATACAAGTTAGCTCATAATATACACCATCTCAACATACAGGTATACAAGTTAACTTAGAGATATTTCTTAACATAACTTAGTTTCTATTAATCCTATAAGAATTGGCTTTACATCATAGACAAAATCTCAAAGAGCTAATAATTTTTAGTGTAATTAATTCCCCTAATATTTCAAAATATTGTTGACATGGAGTTTGATTTTTTGCCTTAGAGCCCTCACCTTTATTCTTCCTTCCTGATTTTCTTATGTCATCACTCCAGAGCTTTTAATTTTTTAAATTTTTGAATCTTTATACGAAGCATCTTCTATAGTTATGGCACCAAAGTGCTCCCTTATGATTATATTAAGTTCTAAGGTTATGAAATATTCACCCTTAACTATATTTTCATTCACCATTAATGCACTTTTTTTTTCTTTTAGTAACTCCTTATCAGTGCATAAATTAAGAGTGTACTCCTTATTATAGTTTTTTTCTTTACCTTCTACATCCTTCTGTGAGTCAATATATTGGTTTTCTATTTGTTGAACATCCAATCCCACTAATTTCATGTAATCACCCCTACAAAACTTCCATTTTATAGCCCTCTACTATTTTCCTTATTGTGTTAGTGATGGTGTTTGATGGTAGGAAACCAACATTGAGTCCTCGTATAGACATTCATCTTCCTCTAACCTCGTTAAAGGAATATTGTCAGGTAGTTCCTTATTAAGCTCTATAATAATATATAACCGAGAATAGCCCACTCTTTTCGTCTTTGAGTTATCTCATCCGTGCAAATTGGTTTTCTAATATAGGTAGCTCCTGACCTTAGTCCTTTAGTTGACCAGTACTCTAGTGTTATAAATGTTGACCTAAATAAGAATGTTCTCATATTTAATCTCCTCCAAATTGATTCCTAGTTTACATGTATATAGGAAAATAAGGTAATTGTAGATATGCCAATGATCACTCTTCAGCAGTTCTTTAGCCTCAAAGGTTTAAACACAACTGAAGAGAACTTGGTTTTCTTTTGATAATAACACTTCATGAAGACCCATTTCCCTCTATTCTTTGTAAGCCTTTATGTAATAACTCGTTTCTACACTTAAGGATTTAATTGTTAGATTGAGTCATATCATACGAGAATTCATGGAGTGTATTTCATTTGCATGCATCATATTTGCATCTATACATGAATCATGATTTAGAGACATTGTAAAAAAATAGTATATACACTCATTTGACATATCACGGGGTTTGAAAGATCTTAAATGATTAAGATGTAATTGTGTGTTGATTATGACTTGAATTTTGTTTGATGGCTTATAATTAGTGAAATGAGAATTTATTGTTACAATAGAGTGGTTGATACGGTGATATGTGCATCTAATCTAGGAAAAATGTTAAAGGATAAGACAAAATGATACATGGGAATTTAGGTTGAATGAACCTATGAAATGGTGACATGTGGCATTAATAATAGAGTGACAAATGGCTTGAATCTATGAGTGATAAATGGTGGTATAGTTGAATGACACATGACCTAGTGATTAAATGATAAATGTATTAGTTATGAAGGGACAATTGGGAGTGTAAAACAAAGACACATAACATGGCTCTTGCCATGACAAATATTATGGCAACTGTCCATTTTCTTCACCACACACCTCACCTACGTCTCTCACACTTGCTAGACCACCTTCTTTCATGTTTTGGTCTTATGTTTTCTTGTTCTTCCTTCTACCAACAACACTCTCACACCACCTCCATAACCCTTGGATTTTTGCCAAAATTTGTTAGCCTTCATCCTGTGTTTAGAAATCCTTCCCAACCCATCTTGTTCTTGCAGTATGTTTGAATGCTTTGGAGGCTTGTTAGCTTGTTAGCTTGTTAATTAAGTATTTGATTGCTTTATTTTGATATGTGAGCATAACATACATGATCATTGATTGGAAATGAATTGCATATAGGGTTGGTAATGAGATGTGCTTGAAACTTAATGAATGAATTGGTTTCAATCTTGTTGTATGGAAACCCTAAGTTATAGATTGTTTTAGGGATGAATTGATGGGGAATTGAAGTATTTTTAATGTATAATTGAGGTGTAATTGATGAACTATCATGAAGATGTCAAAATTTGGAAGAAAAGTTGAAGGAAATGAAGGTGAAAATTTTGTTTCACCTATCCCATGATCGTGGGAATTGTATGGTTCCTTCCTATGATCGTGGAAATGCTTAGCAGAGAGGAAAATGTGTGTTTTGTGTTCTGGTTGAATCATATAAGGATAATACACTATACATTAGTGCTTTTAGAGTTGAATAAAGCTTAAAATGAACTTAGTTTGATGTTGAATCAATTGGTTAAGTGTTTGATGGGTTTAGGTTGATAATTGATGTTATAACTTGAGGATTAGATTGTTAGATATTAATGTACATGAATTTGAGAAGTATGAGTTGTTAATCATACAAAGATGTCCTTATGAATGCAAATGTGATTCAAAGGATATAGGTAATGAATTAGGTATGATTAAATGAGAATTGAGAAATATTGAAAATATAATGCTAGAAAAGGATTGATGAATTGAGAGTAACCAAACTTACTTAACGCATAACCTAAGTAATTGAGAAATTTTGAAAATATAATGCTAGAAAAGGATTGATGAATTGATGAATTAAGATATATACAAGCTATGATGAATGAATGAGCAAGACGTGTGAATAAGGTTACATACCTGGGATAGTCAATTGAGCATGCATTGAACATAACACATATAGATGTGTATGATTGAGTACTCATTTGATTAAACAAGTTAGTAATGTGTAGATATGTGTGTATTGTATAGAAGCACAAATTGACCGACAACATCCAAACATTGCGGGATCGTCAAGGCAATAGCTATCTAGAGCATACTGTGAGTAACCTAGATGTGCAATCTCAATTATATATGTGTTTTTGTTCGAATTGTCATGATTATTCTTTATATGTATTTTGAACTGATATTGATATTGTGATATTGATAATTCTAGACATTGATTATCTAAGGAGTTCAATATTCAGGAATGTATTGGAAGTGCTATCTACTTGTATGTGAAATTGGGAAATGAGTGCTCAACTAAATGTTGAATGCTGGACTTAGATCCGATGAATGCGATAAATGCTTGTGTATGCTGAATGAAATTTGTTGATGGCATATTATGTGATTTGATGCATTTCACGACATTGATATGCATGATCAGATAAAGGAGTTGTGACCGGAGTGATTAGTATGAAAAGGAGCTTAAATCTCATAAATGTGCGCAAAGAGCCACAGGCTCAATAATTAATGAGCCTGATATCCACAATAAGTACGGAAGAGTGTCTTAAATGAGCCCGGTATTTGCAATAGATACAAGAAAGTTAAATTGGCACTTAGTTACCATAAAATAAAAAAGAAAGTGGAGTCACATATGCATTTGCATATATATATATATATATATCATGTATGTGTCATGTGGATAGTTGTGAAGAATTACTAAATTGTGTTGAAATAATAATATGAAATGTTTGTATACATATTGAAATGAATGATTGAGATGAGTGATTAGATTATTTGAGATGACTATATGAAATGTTTGTGTTCATAATGTGTTGGTTGAAATGTGAGATCTATGTATTGTGATTTAATATCCAAACTAAATGATGTCATAAATGGTAATTAGTTTTGAAGAATGAGATATATTTGAGAATTTGGATTATATGTTTATGATGTTATGTCCTGACTTGAGTGAACACATCGATGATAGTTTACTCGCTAAGTTCGCAAACTCACCAAAATTGCAACATTGATTTTCAGGTACTATAAAGCTGTGAACTTTCACATGTTATGTTTTGTATAAACATGAATTATGAGTGTAATGAATGTTTATGTTTGTGAATCAAATACAAAGAATCTCAGATGTCTTTGGTAATGTAAATACATAGATTATAGAATGTAATGACAATGTACGCTTATGGCTATGAATAATAAGAGGAAACTTAGTTCTTCGAAATGCTTATGTTCTATATGATGCTATGATAAGTTGATATGACTACTCTAACATGCCCCTCGGATATTCTCTAGAATGTCGGTATATGCTTTATGGTAGTGGGATGTTACATTTTGTGTTTTCTTATAAGAACGGAGGTCTTTTCTAAGGGAAATCCCCCAAGTGTTGAGTTATAAATTTTATCCATTTCTTTTGCTACCTCTAGTTTTGGTGAGACTATGACGTGACCTTTACAGATGTTGGGGGCATTAATACAAGGACGTACCTAGAGACTCTCCAACAACTGGTTTCCAACTTAATTGCTTAACTAGTTCTTTTGGTTTGGTAGGTATAAAACTTAAGTTTCCTTTTTTGATAGGCTCTTATGCAATGTAGTTCTTTGTTGTAAGGGTGTAAATGTATTTTCATCTATCTTGTTTTCACCAACTTTAGGAAAAATGGTGATAGATAAAATGGAAATAGTTTAAAGAGTTATAAAGAATAGGTTAAAACTAGCTTGAAAAAGGACGTACATAAAGTAGCTTCAAGATTTTATATAACTCACCTAAGAAGAATTATTGAAAGAATTTGTAAAGCTCAAAACCAAAAATCTACTTATACTATGAGGAACAAATACATTTCCTTTAATTTAAAAATCCAAAATAATAAAATTTAGCCATTCATTCAATATGATTCAAAGTACAAAATTTAGTACAAATGTGCTTTCTTTTAAAGAGAAAGTTGTATATTGCTCTCAAGGGGTACTGCAAGTGGTGAAGTAAGTCTTACTAGAGCCTTTCATCCTAATAGTTTAAACAATTGACTCATAGTAAGGGTAATTATAACTTACCTTAACTTTGAAAAGGATGATTGGCTAAAGCATAGGCATGCTAGAGCACGTAATGTCATTTAGATCGAGCTTATTACCTACCCACGAATTGACTTTGAGTTAATAGATCATCAAGTGATTTGTCTTAAACATGTAAATTTGTGGGCTTTTACATACACTGAAGATTTATTCAATATGCACCCAAAGATTCTAGATACAAGTTCAAATAACATGATGTGTGCCTAAATATTTTTAGTGTCCTTATTTTGGTCAATTCCTAAATATTTTTTTTGTAGATTACTTGAAGACATTGTTGTTTCCACTCATCATCATTGATGTGCATGAATTATGCACATAGTTTTTGCAAGTATTTTGTTTGATTTAATATTAAGTTACCTTATTTTACTTATTTTTTAAAATAAATTTTCATATAGTTGTGCAAATTTGACCTTGATATGATATGATTCCAAAATTAGAGGTAATTTCTAGGAAAAACATTAAAAAATTGTAATTATTGGAGGAACACAATTTGGCCATGCCTGTTTGTTAGCTTGTTCTAAAATGATTAAACATGGTAAATGACATGGTGTGGACCAAAACTATTTAGGAGACCTTGTGTAAGTCAAGGAAGAAATAGGGAGATTCACAATTTGGAGACATGATCACGCGAAAGGTTGTGTTTTCATCTCAAAGAAGAATTAATATGCATAAATTGGACACATAATTGTGTTAGAAGTTATAAATCACCGAGGCTTACAGTATGGACAAAGACCATGCTCTAGATCATGTCCTAGTGATATAAAAGGTATTTAAAAGAAGAAACTTTGATTTGTATGAGACATTACCTGTCATTTAGGGGGAAAAATCTTAGAAACATCAATTTTCTCTCTAAAAGCTAGGTTTAGTCATCAAAAGGCTTTTCTAACCTTTGGAAATTAATTGTAATCTGCATTTTGCTAGATAATTAAGATCTAGATATCATCTTAATGAATTAATTTGTTGACAAAATTAAGGAGTCCATATTAGTTCTTAACGCAGACTTAACCCTCAATAGAGAACTTTGGCAAAGAACTTGGTTTGGCCTGGGTTAACCCGTTGTGGGTTCAGAGCCGTCGCCAACACAAATTGGTATTGTCCCCTCTGAGAGGCGTGTGCATAAGACACACCAAAACCCTGAGGGTCCTGAGTTCGAGTCGCCATGGGTTGCTCGACGAGGGTCCAGAGGGGACAATACCAATTTGTGTTGGCGAGGGCTCTGAACCCACAACGGGTTAACCCAGGCCAAACCAGAACTCTACATGGAGAAAGTCCTTATCTTTTTATAGGCCTATCGAACCTTTTTGTTCAATTATTGTGATTTTCATTAGCATTAATAACTTATTTAGTTATTTTATTTCTTTGTTTAGTATTTTTTCTTTTCAATTTTTTGTTTGTTTTATTATTTGTTTTCTTGGTTGTTTTTTATTTATTTAATTACTTTTATCTTTATTTATTTTTATATATATATTGTTTTTTGTTTTATTTTTCCATTTATGCAATTATTTGTTTATTTTTATTTTGTTCCAATTGTTTTCAAAAACTTTTTTTCAGTAGATTTATTGAAAATAACCTTTCTACTAATTAGGATAAGACTATGTATTAACCTTCCTAGATCTTACACGTCAGCAAAATTCATACTGAATTGTTATTGGTGATATTAAATTTATTTTAAACATATTGAATATGTTAAAATTGAAATTAAGCGTCTTGAAACATTAAGGTTTAAATTATATTCTAATAAAAATTTGATATTCACAATATATTTTTTGTTGATTACAAAATATTATTTTATTTATTTAATAATTTAAATTTGAGAAAATGACAAGCTTCACAATTAATAAAGTTACCTTTTTTTTGGTCCAACAAATCATAAGTTTGAATCACAATCCTAAAATATAATGTTAAGTACCCAAACTGCACCATACCCTGAATCCAAATGAACTACTAAAATGAGATGAAACAAAATTTGTAATTTACTAAGTCCAGACCGAAACAAGATATAATTCAACAATAGAAATCACAATCTCTCTATATTGTTCGTTACATTGGTACTAAAATTATTCACAAGATTTAATTCAGAAGTAATCGACACAACTTTGACAAAAAACCTATACTGACATGATATAACAGTTCAAATACAGTCCCAATGGGGATCATAACGAAGAAAAATTGTGGGGCGTACCAAATAACGGAGCTGAAAAACAATGCATGCAATCCTGCAAAAACTCCTCTAAGGGATTTGTGAAAAACAAACCATAATAAACAAAAATTAAGAATCTATGATTGAGAATTAAATCTAAAAATGGCCCCTTTTTTTTTTTTTTGACATTTAGGCGTCATTTTCTTTCAGGTTGTCAGGTGTTCCAGCAAGCCAGCCCCAGACACCACCTGAGCCCTGCCTGTGTTTGGCATTCAGGGCAGCTTGCTCCGATGCAGCCTTTTGTCGTTGGAGAAGTTCAAGTTCTTTTTCTAGTGTCTCCATAGTCTGCAGTTTTTGCCGTAATTCTGCAACGTCAACCTGTTGATTTCAAGTAGATAGTTAAAAACAGCATTTCTGATTCCTTGTCAACTGTTTTTCTGTTGTACTTGAAGCTAATATCTTAAGCATCATGAGATTTTCCATTCATAAAATCAGCAAGTAACCAGCATTTCTCAGTACTGCCAACTTCAATTACATAATTTCTAGAATTTTACAAGATTAATAAAATAGTATACGAGAAAATGCCAGCACATACTTCCAATTTGAAACATCTTGACTGCTCAGAAGCCAGCTGACCGCGAACAGATTGGAGCTCCTGCAGTGTTGAGAACAAAATTAATGGAATTCAAGAAAAAAATGCTTTATCTAAATTATCATATGCATCTTACTTGGATAACTAAACCTGAAAATTTTTCAAATTAATTACCTTGTAAAGATCGGTGTTACGAGTATCAGCTTCGGCTAACTCTGTCTTTAACTGGAGATTTTGCAACTTCTCCTTGTTCAATGAAGATTCCAGTTCTTCATTCTCTGCCTTCAAAGTTGCTATAATGTTTTCTCTGCTTCCCCGGGCTCTAGATTTCTGCTTCAAAATTAAAATGTTAAAATGTTAACCGAGCAGCATCCAGATACAGCAAAAAACTATACAGCATGAACACTAACCCAACCAAAAATGAACATGGCTGTCAATTCTCATACCATGGGCTCTATGTCAACATTATCCATAACAATTTCCCTTATTTTTCCTTCTTGGCCCACTTCAAACTCAGACTCTGAATCCCTGGTGCCATTGATTGCATTGTGCACAGCAGAAACACTATCAGGCACAGGAGTCTCCATGATCTTTGATCGCAAGGTAGATTTATGCCTTGGCTTAAGAACATTGACCTAACAGGGAAATACAAAAATCATTAAGAGCAAAAAGTGTAAGCATTATAACATAGAGGCATTAGAAATACTGCCAACCTCATTGTTGTAACGTCCATTATATCCTCCAAAAGATACGAGAATATCTTCACCACTGTAGGAGCTCACAGCCAAAGTCAAGCCCTACAAAGAACGCAGTTAAAATATTTTCACTGAGATGTAGAAAGCTAGTCAGCGTGTAAGAATTACCTCACTAGCAACAGGAACACGTCTTTGTACAGAAGTTACAACAGACCAAACAAGTGTAGACATGTTGAGGACAACAGTTTCTGAGACCCCTGTAGAAGAGTCAACAAAAAGAAACTTGCATGCATGAAATCATAAAGGAGAAGTAAAACAGAATAGTCTTCCTCCTATATTCCAATACAGCCAATAGTTACATAAGATGAGCCTGTTCAACTGATTTTAAACGAAAAGTAACAACAATACAAGCAAATACCCCTGGTGTAATTTATTTCTTTCCCTCATTTTGTCCCTTTTCAGTCAGGGTGCATATACCAAAGATAAAAGGATTTTCTAGCTGCAAAAAGTACATACCACTCTTGTTGTCACCCCCACCAACAATGAACCAATTTTCCCCAATTGTAACACCTGCATGTCCTGCCCGTGCAGTTGGTATGTCCCCCTGTTGTGTGGGTCTAGTCCATTCCATCTGATAATCAATTAACGAGGACAATGTTAACAAATTCCCTAATGCCAGGAAAACGTTTATAAGCATTTTATTGATTTTTAATCTTACAGTTTGCAGGTCAAGCACATGCAGATCATTGAAGCAAGTAGCGTGTGAACCCCCACCAAAGACAAGAAGGTAGCGATCAGCATGCACTGCTGCAGTATGATCAGATCTTGGAGAGGGACGCAAGCCACTATAAAATCATATAAATACATCAAATTAATGACCAATAAGAAGCCGCTGAAAACCACTATGCCACACTCAACATATAAACTGCTTCAAAGTTGAATGAAATGAAACTTTAAATTGCATATGTGACCTTCTCGTACCAAGAAATAGATATAGAAAGCTACAATTCAAGCAAAAAAGGAAAACAACTCATTAAATGCCCCATACTAATTTCACATTGCTTCTCAACAACCAAATACTACAAAGTATAAATTAAACGAAGAAAATAAGGGTTGAAGCTTCTCAAATTTGTGGAATTTTCTTACATGGCATCAATTTCATCCCAAGTCATGGTCTCAAGGTCTAGAATATGTAAATCATTCAACAGAGTTCTCTTAGGGTCCTGTCCGCCAAAAACAACTATATTTGTACCAACAAGAGTAGCTGATTGACCACCCCTTGAAACCTACAAATTAAGAAAAGGGTTCTAAGAAATCAAAAAGTATAATCTATATATACCATCAACATGTATATAATCTATCTCACAAGATAAAATAATTATGTGCACTAAATCCATTTCTATTAGGTCTATATAGGTTCCAAAATCCTGAACAAAAGCTCCATTTTAGTTTCAATCAGATGTAAGATGTTCATGAAACATCAGTTCAATATCATGCAGCAGCATACATAACTCTGGAAAAATAAGAAATTAGCCTCTAACAATCTTCAGTGTCCTGGGAAATGAATAAAACCAGAAGTTGGTTTTCCTCCTCTTAGACAGCAGAGCCCAGATTTGAAGCTTTAAACAACAGTCATTAACTCATTCAGTTTGCTTTCTAGTTAACAGACAGGTTAATGACAAACTAAAGGAAGAAATAATACATACTGGTGCTTTTCCATAAGTCTTTAAGGTTGACCAAGTAGATGTTTGTAAATCAAAAGCTTTCACTGCCACAGGAAAAGGAAAGTGCATCAGAGCACTGAAGACAATTTACTAGAACAGATTCCTGATTATTGCGCTATACCCTCCATGGTTTCAGAAGGATCCTTTCTATGCCCGGCAATTGATAGAAGCTTATTCTCCCATGGTATCTGTGAAAATAAAGTAGATAGTTTATTTTATTTTAACAAGAAGACACACACATACAATAGCATACCGCATCTGTCCATAAATCCATATCATCTAAGAGCATATAACTTGCGTCCAAACTTGACTTCTAAATGGTCATATAGAACAGTAAAATCATCTGTATACTAACCAATGAATGACCTGCACAAGAGGTCAAAGCAACTGGAGAAGACTCTTGAGACTCAGCTTCAACTTTAGCATCTATCTTTGACCAAGTCCAACTTCTCATGTCCAGAACCTGTGTGTGTTTCAAATTTTAGGACAGCTTACAAAGTCATAATGTTCTGGAAAACAACACCAAGCAAATCTTTTGTCAAAGGTAAAACATGTAAGGAAAAATGAAAATAAATTCTTGTGACCATAAAGTTTTGGTATATATACATATAAAGATGAAAGTAACTGCTATTGAAATTAACAAGAAAATCTGCATGTACTAAATCAAATATCCTGGAACTAGATCATAAATATGATAGGAGGATAACCCTTTCGAAGGAGGATCAAAGGGACAGCTATCGGAGGAGGTGTGAGGGCAGATAAAAGGAATTCCAAAAAGTTTTCCACCGGTCAGTGAGCCACTCCTGTCGCAAGAAAAAGCCATAAAATCAACTTACAAACTGGGACAACTCCTACCAATGTTCGATCTTATCGATAACCCCATACTCAAAAGGATGAGAAAGAAAAGTTGGCAAATCAGATGTTAACTACAGCGATTATTCAGCCCAGCATAAGTCCTTTTTCGAGCTTGGTACTCATAGTTAAGAAGAAGGATGGCAGCTGAAGATTGTGTAGGCTATCAATCTTTGAATAAGTAGACAATATCTGACTGATTTCCCATCCCTACGATGGATGAGTTATTTGATGAGTTGAGAGGGGCTCGATTATTTTCCAAGCTAGATTTAAAGTCAGGATACCATTAGATTCTAATAAAGACCGAGAACATCCCAAAAACTGCATTTCGCAGTCATAACGGACACTATGAGTTTTTGGACATGCCATTCGACTTAGCCAACGATCACATTTCAGTTTGGCATGAACAACATTTTCAAACCGATGTTGCAGAAGTGGGTCTTAGTTTTTTTTTAATAACGTACTAATTTACAACAACTCCATAGACCCATTTGCAAAATGTGATGGAAGTAGTAACCATCCTTAAAACTCATCGCTTATTCGCTAATTTAACGAAATGCAATTTTTGCATAAATACAATTCAATATTTAGGTCATGTGATAATTAAGGAAGGCGTGAATGCTAATCCTAAAAGGGTGAAGTTAATTGGATAGTGGTGGATGCTGAAAATTTTGAAAAAATTACAAGGCTTCCTCGGATGAACACGCTACAACTGGCGGTTTGTCAACGAGTTTGGTAAGATAGCTACCCTATTAACAGACCTATTAAAGAAAGATGCATTCAAGTGGAGCGAAGAAGTGATTGCAGCTATACAGCATCTTAAGAAGGCTATGGTGCAACTAACAATACTTGAACAGTTTGTTATTAAGAGAAACGCGTCAAGCTCAAGCTAGGGGTAGTATTGATGCAGCAAAACCAATCCCTAGCTTTTTTCAGTCAAGCTTTGAATAGGCATGCTCGCCTGAAATCAGTTTATGGAGGGAAACTTATGGTTATAGTGTTCGCAATCCAAAAGTGCCGACATTATTTATTCCACAAAATAAATTTAGTTAAAAATTACGTCTTTTGTTAATTACTCGTCGTCTTAGGCTCGAGTTTGGCTTGGGTTCAATTGCCAACCTAGTCACTATTAAATACACTACCCTCATCGTGGTTGAATTATTTGTCCAACATATTGTCAAGCTCCATAGCTTTCCAAGATCTATTCTATTCAAAAGAGATAAGGTTTTCAGTAACTTTTAGAAGGAACTATTTTGCTTACAACAAACCCAGCTACGACATAGCACCACCTACCATCCCCAAATGGACAGCCAAACCAAAGTGGTCAACCGTTGCTTCGAAACTTATCTACATAGTTTTGTACAAACACAACCTCATACCTAGAGTAGGTGGTCACCATGGTGTGAATATTGGTATAACAATGCTTTTCACATAGCAACTAAGTTTGCCCGTTTTAAAATTGTATATGGAAGGGAATCACTGATAGTATTGCAGTACACAAATCGATGTACATATAATACAAGTGTAGAGGAATAGTTAAAAGAACGGGACTTGATGCTTAAAGAAATCAACGAGCATTTGAGTGTGGCACAGGAATAGATGAAAAAACAAGTAGAACATCAAAGGGATGTTCACTTTCAAATTGGTGATCTGGTTCACTTGAAAATTCGCCATTACCGTAGTAGGTCGCTAGACAAGAGAGCAAATGAGAAGTTAACACCTTGCTATTTTGGCCCTTACCCAATTCAAAAGTTTGGTCATGTGGCATACAAATTAGGACTGCCAAAATCAGCCACCATCCATCCAATTTTTCATTTATCACAACTCAAGGCTACAATAAGTACTAACACCCCCAGCTTAGAGATCCCTCCAATACTCTAAGCTGATTTGGAATGGAAAGTCAAACAAGAAGCTATCAGGGTTCGTCCTCGACAGGACTCTACTAGTCCCACTTACTAGTCAAATGGAAGAATATGCCAAATTCTAAGGCATCATGAGAACCCTTTGACACCATCCAACAATAATTTTTGGCTTTTCACCTTGAGGACAAGGTGACAATCATAGCAGGGGATATTGATAGGCCTTTAGTTACGTTGTTCTACTCAAGAAGAAAGAACAACAACAATAATAACAAGAACTTCTCAGTAAAAATTCCGCTGAAGAGCAGAGTCTGGAGAAGTCCAGCAGCACCAACCTTACCACTAACTAGTAGAGAAGCTATTTCCGACTACTCAAGAAGAAAGAAAATCAACTAAAGGATTAGAAGAAAAGCCCAACATTTCGAAGGTAGATATTGAAGGGCTCCTATCTGTTATTTTTGTTTCATTAGTTCTTGGTTTTGTTGCGAGCAAGATTCTATAAGGCTAAGGTGGCATGGTTGTTATCGTAGAGTGTCAGATCAGGGAATATTTAGTTGGTAGAGGGGAGTGGAAATGAGGCAGGCTAGGATAGAAAAATGTGTAAGGAGGGGACACCTCTCGAATGTTGCCTGTAATTTCCTTCCTACTGATTTTCATCTAAATAAAGGACCTACCTAATGGTAACTTAGCAAAATACATGATAGAACAACACGTGACGTTGAATCATTTATCTACATTTAACACATGATATTAGCACAAAAGCATATGAACTCTTACATGAAGATCACTTAGATAACGACCATTGTGATTCCCTCCACATATATACATTTTATCTTCAATAACTGCTGCTCCATGCTGCAAATGTAATGACAAGTTAAGATAAAAACAATGGAATCAGTAGTACTAAAAATTGACAAGAACAAGAACAAAAGAAAGGACCAAGAGAAATTCACTAAGAAAACTAATTCACCTCATAACGGGCTTTAGGGCGTTGGCCAGATGTTGTAGGTGCAATCCACTGATCATAGACAACAATTGCACCAAGGCCTTCCAAGACAACATCTTTGTCATGTGTTTCCACAAAGCTACCATTCTCTGTAGAAATGGTCTTTGCTTCAAGGAATGAGTTACCATTCTCAGCAGGATCAGCTTTTGAGACATGCTGTCATTGTTAGAAAAGAAGGTTGAGAAATTGATAAAGGTTACCATTTAAGTACCCAATCAACTGCTAACATACATGCTACTATATGCTCTGCTATGTTATACAAAAAGAAATCAAAGGACAGCAACAAAAGCCACCATATCTGTTTTAAAAATATATTTCAGTTTACTAGATGATTATCCACCATCACAAACTCCATGGTCCTGCAGATTGTGATATAGGTAAATGTTATTGAATCTTTAGGCTTAACACATCATATACATCTCTTCCAGCATATTTCAATTAAATATCACAAATATTAATTTGTTGATCAAATATTACTAATATTGCAAACTAACATGGTAACCCAAATTAAGGTACTCACATTGGTTTGCGTGTCCATTACAGAATTAGAGACAAAGTTAGATGCTCTAGAATACCAGCCCGGCTCCTCTTCCTGTTGATGACAAAGAAATTAGTTAACTTGTGTTAAAATCATTCATGAGAACAGAAAGCAGATATTTGCATTGCTATAGACCTCTAGTATCTTCACAAACAGTCGCATTGCTTCTGTGGAGGCCATGTCTCCAAGCCCCTGCCAACTACAGAAACATAAAAATGTTCAGAAAAACCACTCTTAGTGGGATAGAGTGAACAAACATGCCAGTGAACCATAAAAGACACGTCAAATGACTTGAGACTATCTAAACATTTATATAACTTGTTACGCTAATAATTCATTTGGTATTATTGGCAACAGAAAAGGGAAAAGACTAGCAAGTCCAGGTATATGGCAACGACATAGGTAATGTACAAATTTATTCAGACTTTAGGGATGAGGGTCTGCCTAGTAGTTGCACTTTCTCTCGAAAACCAGGCGATCATAGGCAAGATAAGGCTTGGAAAAGGGGATGGCCTAGTAATTAACTTATTCTGATTGGAAAAAGAAGGCCAGAATTTTAGAAAGACTAAAATTGATATCACTTGATCCTGAATTAATATAGTCACTACACGCAACAATTGCACCATACAACTTCCTAGGACTTCTTAAGGAAATATAAATGAGAACAATTTGACCATGGAAAAAGATTTTTGTTATTCAATTTTCACATTACTTACTCCAACTTTGAGAACATATATTCGATGCATCTTATATGGATCATTGATCATCAATTTGTTAGCAGCAAAGAATATAGAGTGAATGTGGACCAAGATTAAATGTATGGGATTACACTTATAAAAAGAAAAACAAATAAACTTAGAAACATGTAAGCGTTAGCACACCAACCTTTTCCATTTGCTTTGTTCCACAGCATTCCAAGCACTAGGTTTTGGCCCACTACAAGGCCCTACAGTAGCCTGCAATCACGTTTGGAGCCAGATAAGCTTTTATAATTAACATCTCTGATGAAATGACCATCACTAAATTCCCAAGACATCCAACAACTCAATCCAAGTATTAGTAAGTTGATGAAATAATAAATAACAACATTTTTTTGTTTTTGTTTTTGTTTTTGTTTTTTTTTTTTTGAAAAAAGTAACAAATAAATAACAACATGCTCCTGCCAGAAATCTAGGCAGAAGAAACCAATATGCAGCAGCCGAAAGATCCATGGAAATGAAGAAGGGAAGACAACCCTATCAACACACGCAAATGGTACTCCCGAATTGAATAACAGTACAGTTAAACATTTCAATCCAACAAGTCCAAGTGTATCAGTACCTTAACACTAGATCTATCCAAAGTACGCGCCAAACAACTTAAAACTAGCACCATCTTACAATGCAAGTCTAATCCATCAAGACAGTCGAAGAGAAAAATTAAAGTTGATAATTCAACTCCGAGCACTAAAACGTTTATATATGATCTTGACGGAAGCCTACTGAATACGGAAATTCTGACATGATATAATAATAATATCTAAACATATAATTAACACTAACACATAGAAAATGCGCAATAACACCAAGCAATTTGCTTTTGAAAAGGAAAAGAAGTGGCGCGTCATTGCAAGGAGCAACACGAAAAGAGATCGTGAATCAGCATAGTATGCGATTGTCACCCCAAGTCAATGGATCGAAGCTAAAAGAAAATGGAAGCAAGGCAGAATGCAAATTCTAACCTGCTGGTACAAGGCGTAGAGGAGCAAAGCGGTGTCGCTTTTGAACCTTGAAGAGACGCTGTTGACCGCACTGGGAGATCCATCGAATCCGGCGTACGTCGCAGCTGCATAGAAGCGCTGCGGATACGCGAGGCCAGAGCTTGCCCTCGCCATTGCCGCTGCCATTTTCCAACTCTCTCTCTCTGTCTCCGTCTCTCTAACCCAGTTATCTGAGAACTTTGAAGGCTTCGAGGTTGGGAATGAGGACTGAAATGTCAGAACAAGTTTGTTACAATTTGGGTTTTCTTTAAATACGAACTGGCGTTTGGTGTATGGTCATAATCATTATTACCAATTGGCCTAATTCTAACCGCACTGTTCTTTCAGATCTTGTTTTCTTTTCTTGCGGAGTTTTATTTATGCATTTACGTATTTTGGAAGAAAGAGATTTGTTCTTATTTTCAAAAGGGATTACAAAGCATATTCCCCAAAGGACTAGATTAATTGAGATTGAGTGGAGATTCGAAGAAGTGAATTATTCTTTTATTTTATTTTAATATTGAGGAAAAATAAGGAGTAATATGAAGAACAGAAGTGTATCCTACTGGGATCAGTTTGGGAACAATCACTTATTCTTATTATTATGTGTTTATTATATTTCATGAGCATCCATCTATTCAATTTTTGTGGATAAAATTAAAGATGTTAATGAGTTCGGGTCGGACTCGGGCTGCCCCTAGTTCGGATCGGCTCGACAGCCCACAGGTCTATATATAGTAAAACTTCTATAAAATAATATTGTTAGGATCATGATATTTATTATTTTATAGAGATATTAATTAACCAATAAATTAATATTTATTAATTTAAAGATATTTTTGTAATTGATTGAAGTTAAATTTTGATTACATCAAAAAGCATTATATCTTAGAAAAATTCATATTTCATATTAATTGAATGAATCTAAAACATAGATTCATTGTACATAATATTAATGAAA
>JANKYE010000010.1:5014695-5030413 GCA_032467995.1 Erythroxylum dillonii
CATGGAATGACCCAATAAGAGAAATAAACTAATAAATATATGATTGGTATAGCTTATAACCTGGTATAATATGATCAAATGATGCACATGGAAGTTGACAAATAATTCATAAAAGAAAAACTAGAAAGTGTCTTGATTCCAGTGACGGAACCAAAAAATTAAAATAGGAGGGCTTAAATATTTAATTTTTTTAAATTTTGAGGGGCCCAGTGCACCACTAACCCTTAAATAACTTCGTCCTTGCATATATATATATATAATAAAAATATTTAATTTTTTTATAACTTGGGGAACCCAGTACCCCACTGGCCCCCATGTAGCTCCGTCAATGCTTGATTTACATACTTTATATGGCTACAAATGCTAATGTACTTACAAAGGGTTAATTAGTTCAATCATTTTTATTAGTAAGATAATTTGCATATAGTTAACTTTCTTGAACATTTACAAATAATTTAATACAAAAAAAAAGACAATCGTCCATAACAAAATGGTAAATGTACATATCTCTTCATATATCCAATGACACATAATGTACATATTAATTTAGTTGAATGGTTTTTGGAGGTTGAGGTATGTTTTTACCAAAAGGTGCCTGCACATCTCGTTTAGGAACTAGGACGTGAGATTGACAAGTGTTAGATGATGTGGCATATGCTAAATTCTCCGAGCAAAAAGCAGTTTGAATGGAAAAGTCTAAATCCACTGACATCAAATCTGTGCATGTGCCCATTTCCCGTTCTGTTTTTCATCTTGTACAAATGTCCATATCAAAAGTAGAAAAATCCACGTTTGGTTACTAAACTAACGAAAGTTAGTTTTTTTTTTTAAAATTTTTTACAAGGTATTTTAGGAGGTTCAATTATAAAAAAATACTTTTAAGTCATTTATATTTAGACTAATTCTTACTTGAATTAGATAGGTTTTTTACGAGAGGCAAAGTTCTAGCTTCAAATTTTAAACGGTTACATACATAAGGACAGTTCGAACTTATGACCTCGTTTAAACTAAAGGTTACGAAAATCAGTTTAATACGGGCAAAATCTAAAACTATCATTAGCGGTCTAGTCTCTGTGTAGGTAAACAAAGGTGGCTTACATGTTACTGGTCTGACTTCGTACTTAGCTACCATTTCGTGGGAAAGAAAATAGAGGTGTCCATGCTTTTTGACTAAAAAAATAACAGTGACCTAATCACACTTTTCTTATGAGAAAGCACAAAGTCCAGATGGTGATGGTTGGAAGCGGCCATTTCATGACAAGGTATACGTATGGCTTGAATTGACCTATTCTCTTGGGTATTAAATTTTCTTTGGTGGAACTGTGACCCAATATGGTCCCTCCAAATCTTGCTTTTGATCATTTCATTCTCAAGTCTTATCCATTGCTTCTATAATGTAATGAGGTGACTGGCTAGTGGGAGTTTCATGATCGGATATCTATGAAAAACTCACATGGGTATTTGAGATTGATACGAAGTATGCAATCTTGGTGGGATCTTCAAACTTGCATTCCCCTTTTTGGGTACTTGGAAAATGAATTTCTATGTCTTTTCCTATCATAAACATGTTCTTTTGCATCCATTGGATGTTAAACACTCATGTGAATTTGGAAATCTATCTAATTAAAGCAACGACTTCTAATAATATTATGTCAAGTCGAATGTTGTGGTCTTAATCAAATAAACTGGACAGCTCTCTTCAAGGCAAGCAAATCATAGGTTGATTATGAGGAGATATTGTATCCACATCCCTGTAGTATAAGATTAAAGCAAGCCATTCGATTCGATCCACATTTATGGATTTGTTTAGTGAATTTGTGAAAACCATTTCCTCCACAAAAGAAATTATGACACGCACTCAAAACTGAGTGATCGTTAATATCAGAAACTGGTTTGCAGCCTCCTCCAAGTTATTATGGATAAGAGGTCTCTCCATGTCAAACCATTGGGTGGTGGTGCGGTGGCTACCAAAGCCAAGGAATCAACTTTCCAATCACCCAACAACCCACTAGACAACCGCCCCAATGATTGTTAATCGTATGGGATTTGCAGCTTGCTTTCCACGCAGAAAGTAAGCCTGTGGAGTAGCTTCTGTTTATCAATATGGCCTTGGATTTTTTGCCTTTAGGACATTGAACAATCTTGTGAAACGAGGGACTGATTGTGGTAGGACGATCAATAAATTCTTCACAGGCGTACTGCAACTGATATATTTTTTTCTTCCATTCTGCGGACTTAAATTCTAGATCTCTGAACCCGAATCCGAAGAACCAAAAGCTCTAGTTGTTTAGCTTCAAAGGGACTGTTAAAATGTAGTCCATTTTTGCACCGAAATGATCATTGCTAAACCCCTACCTCACTTCATGATTGAAGAGCTTGGCGTTTAACCAAAAACAAAAAGGAAAAAGACAAGATAAAGGCTGTATCAGTAACTTGCAAATTGTCAATCCAAGGATGAGGATAAAACACAAGCTGAAGCCACTAAAATATAAGTCGTTCTTTTGCAAGCATGAGAACATATATTTAATGGTCTTAAAATGGAAATTACATTTCTTACAAATGGGTAGTTTTCGTATATATTAATGAAATAAATGAAGAAACAATGGTGTATCATCTCCTTGGTATTCGGGTGGTGCCCAATAAAACAATTAACTTCAGTTGTATTGATAAGACCTAAATAGATCTAACTGATCATAGTACAAAACTGGACTGGCTGCAGGTCAGAGTCGCAAAGAATATCTCAAGAAAGCACGAGGAAGAAGGTGGCTCATTTGTCTTGACCCTTGTCATAGCCAAAGGCTAAATCAAATATCTGACTGTAATCATCAACAAAGTGGACTTCAAGGCCTTCTTTGACATTTGGTGCAAGCTCATCATAATCCCTCTTGTTAGCTGAGGGAAATATGATAGTCTTCACCTCGCTCCTCCTTGCTGCTATTGTTTTCTCCTTCACCTGTGCATAACAAAGACAAGCATTTGTAAGTTTTTGAAATACAAATCTAAAGAAATGACAAGCATTTGTAAGTTTTTGAAATACAAATCTAAAGCATTTGTAAGCTTCATAATTAGAATATCTTAAAACTCATTCTGTCATCTTAGTTGTAATGCCCTTATATATATATATATATATATGGCCAGCAATGCAAGTCGCTTCACAGAAACAATAAGTCTAGAGAAAGAAGAAAGATCCTTCTCGCATTTTGCAAATGGTAAGAGAGGAAACATCACACATAAGCACTGAGTTAGATGGTGCTAAATAAATGATTTAGTTACTAAAGAGGAGAACAACAGAGGTTGAACAAATAGTTTTATGTACCCCGCCGATGGGAAGGATTTTCCCAGTTAGTGTAACTTCCCCAGTCATTGCTAGATCTTTCTGCACAGGCTTCCCCATGGCTAATGAGAGCAAGGAAGTAATCATGGTGCAACCAGCACTGGGCCCATCCTTTGGAGTAGCCCCTGCAGGAACATGGAGATGTAACCTGGACTTGGCAAAGAAGGGGTTCTCAGGATCCTTTTCAAGCAATATCGCTCTGGCAACAGTGTGAGCTATTTGGGCACTTTCTTTCATAACTTCTCCAAGTTGACCGGTAAGATGTAGCGAACCTTTATCCTCTCCTTGCTCGATATGAGTGGTCTCTATATACAAGGTGGAACCCCCCATTGCAGTCCATGCAAGACCCATCACAACTCCCACAGGAGTCTGTTCATAAATGCGCTCTGCATGGAAAACTGGTTTCCCAACAAAATCAGCTAGGTTTGGTGTGTCAACCAAAACCTTTTCAACTGCATTAGTTGCTTCATTCCCCTCAATCTCCTCAGGTTCTTTTGCACCCTGTCAAAATTTTAAATATTTTTATCAAACATGTATAAGTGTTAATCATATATTTCACACTTTGAAGACTGCTAATCCAACAACGGTCAAAATTGTTTAAATTGGTTTCACAAAGTTCCCAAAGATGCAATCATGCAATCACTTCGTCTTTGTTCCAAAAACATTATACTTAATTTTAACTAAATACCATGTCAAATTCCTGAAAGCATCCATGTTTTTAGACAATCGTTCAAAAAATTATAGAAAAGGGAAGAGAATATTCTACCTTGATGAAAGAAACTCCAAACAACAGTTATGAAAATATTTTAACATACCTTAGAATCACCAGGTTCATCTATTGGACCCTGGCTTTGATCAGACGGGTGATCCATCTGTACAACCTCAGCTTCTACGGAGGTTTCCTCAATTTTGTCACTGCTACTGTCCTCCACTGATTCTCCAGAGATTACAACTGTTTTTTCTTCATTTTGTTTGCCAACATGATCTCCTGAAGCTGAAGATTCACTTATCACTCCTTGTCGAACAAGTTTCAATGCTATCTGTGCAATCATACAAATTAAGAATCAATCCACCTCAAATGTCCTATTTTATGCATGTTTATAACTACGAAACTTTCATTTTCTTGGATACAAAATCTATGCAAAATGCACAATCCTTGAACTAATGGAATATCTCCCTACCTAACCCTGATAAATCAACTCGATGCACAGCACACAAATGTTTAGAAAAGAAAAGAACCTTGCGATAAATTTTTTCTATTTGCTTTTGAAGGTTCCTAACTCCTGCTTCTCGACAGTAATTCTCTACAAGTTCAAGAAGAGCAGCTTCAGTCACTTCAACCTGGAATAGATTACGTTGTCAATGTTCTATCACAGAGAATTATATCCATCACTATTACAAGCAACAAGTAGGTACTATTTGCAGTTACAGAACAAATATCCATACAAGATCATGTCACAGACTACAGGACAGTTTCTCACTATTTATATTCATTGTTATTCCTCACACTTGTGAGCAAGATGGTGGAATAAAATAGGTAGGTAGGAGACAGAGTGCTACAAAGAAGTGACTGACCTGTTCAGGCTTAATTCCACATGCTTCACGTGTAGACTTCTCCAGAAAATCTCTTGCAATGTGCAATTTCTCGTCAGTGATATAACCAGCAATAGCAACTACCTCCATTCTGTCTAATAGGGGCCCGGGTATCATGTCCACAACATTTGCTGTGCAAACAAACAGAACCTGCAATAAAATGTCCAAAGGATGAATCTTCAAGTCATAGAATAAAAGGTAAATCTAAACAAAACCATGTAACCAAAGACATAATAATTAGCATGCCTGGAAGTCAACATCTTAGCAAACCTTTGATAGATCAATTGGAACATCGAGATAGTGGTCCAGAAAATTTGCATTTTGCTCTGGATCAAGAAGCTCCAACAAAGCACTTGCAGGATCACCAGCATGTCCTCTTCCCAGCTGACATTATGTGCAGCACAATTATAAAAAAGAAAATCATTGCTAGAATAACAGGCATACAACTTTGTTGCATGAGGGAGAGAGAAATAACATTAGCAAAACCATCCTAAATCAACGAAGGTTTAGACGCAAGAATTATAAATCAAATAAACCATTCAGAACTGCAACAGAATTTTTCTTTTTCTTTCTTCGTACCCTAAGTTAAAAGAAAATAGTTGGGAAAGAAAATACTTTTAGAATAAGAAACTAAGAGTTCCAACATGTACCTTGTCAATCTCATCGATCAGAACAAGAGGATTTGCGGTTCCCACATTTTTTAGGCATTGGACCATCTTTCCTGGCATTGCACCAATATAGGTTCTACGATGCCCCTACATGTTACTTGACTCCGTAAGCAATGTGCGTATATTGTTTCATATGACTACTTAATTCATTTTTTTTAAATGCTTTAATACCTTAATTTCAGCAACATCTGACAATCCTCCTACAGAAAACCGAAAAAACTTCCGATTCAAAGCACGTGCAATTGAACGACCAATGCTAGTTTTGCCAACTCCAGGCGGGCCCGAAAGACAAATGATTTTACCTGTAATGCATTAATGGAAATGAGAACTTTTTTTCCGATGTGTCAACAATGATGTATACAAGTAGATAGATGCAAAGAGAAAATGCAATCATCATTCACATCTTCAAGACATCCAACAAACCTTGTGATATTCCTCTCAGTTTTCCAACAGCAATAAATTCCAATATCCTCTCCTTAACATCAGTCAATCCATAATGGTCTTCATCTAGAATGTTTTTAGCTCGAAAGACGTCAAAATTTTCATCACTGCAGAAAATTAAAGATAAAAATTAAATGAGAAAGGTACCCCAGCAGGAATCTGGTTATCTCAAGAACTGACATAGTACAGACTATTATGAGATGATTTTCTATTATCATAGCAGCTTTATCAAATGGATACTGCTAAGATATGCAATAGACCACATGTAGGACAAGTCCTACTACTGGAAATTCAAGGATGGGAAATTTCAGGGGAAGGAATAGAGAACTGAGGGGGAAAACAAGGAATAACGAAGAGACACAATAACAGAACAGGATGAATGCAACCTAACAGAAGGATAACAAGAGAAGACACATACCTGTAATCTCCCCAAGGCAAAGCAGTCAACCAATCCAAATAGTTTCGAGTTACATTAAATTCACTTGAACTAGCCTCTAAAAGCTGCAATTTTGTGAGCTCTTCTTCCATAACTTGCAAAACTTGAGATGGGATTTTCTCCTTCCTTGGCTCAATCCTTTCCCTAAACTTTGCTGAGCAAGGCGATATAAAATATTGATTGTACACACAACAAATCAGACTTGTAATGTTTCCTTTAGTCAAAGTGAATGCAGGAGCACAACAGAAATTAGACATGATAAAGCAGCAATTTAAATCAACTAGATTAAGCAAATTAAATAGGCAGCAAGCATTCTAACCCTCAAGTCTAAGTCCTTGGTACATCTATACAATTCAATTGCCAAGTCCTCTTTCCTCGAGAAGCCATCTCATACTTGGTGCTTTCAATCACACAGTACGACTATTAATGTCTTTGAGGTGGTTAGTCAATACAACTCTAGTTATAAGTTAAGAGTTACATTCACTAAACCCCTCTGTGATTTAACATATTATCAATCTATCCCGACTTTTGAAAACTATTAATCTCTCTATAATTTTGGTTTTATAACACCAAACTATTAATCTCTCTATAATTTTGGTTTTATAACACCTGTTCTCCTTGCAGTCAACTTCTGTTTAAAATGCTAATTGAAAACTCCAAAACTTTAAGATATATGGCACTACATGACATTGTTTCGAAATTCGCAGTTAAATTTTTTAATGGAAGTTGACGACAAGCAGGATGAGCGTTATAAAACCAAAACTATAGGGGGGTTATTGATATTGTTAAAAATTAGGGAGTACATTGATAATATACCAAACCAATAAGGGTTCAATGAATTTAACCTTATAAGTTATTTTCATTAGTAAATACAAAGTTCCAAACATTAGTTCAAACTCAATTAAAGGGAAACCAAAATCACTGTTATAACATATTATTTTCATTTACATGTAACTAATAATTCCAGACTATGGATAATTGGGTATTAACTTCAATTTTTGGTTGAATCTAACTCTCTAAAGCGTAGATTAAACTTTTTTAGGTATGAAATTGATATTATTAATCAAAAGGTCAACTCACTCAAGAATTGCTGAGCATCAAAACTGTTTTATATGCCAATATAGTTAATGTATTTCTTGGAAATTTAGTATGCTAAAACTTCACCATTGCTAGCAATCTTCCATAAACAACTCAGTGTTACCAAAACAAACAAGTCTTGTAGTCTGAGTCAAAGACAAGTTAATCAAAGCAGAGTCTAACCAGAAAGAGCTGTCTTGTCATCTGTCTCCAGCCCTAGTTCCTGAACAAGTGATATTTAACCTCAAGTCATTACCAATGTAAACTTTAGCATTCACCTGAAATCTTCATCAACTTGGACTAGTTAGATTCTAATTTCATTTGTGATTTAGACTTCAAATGGGAATGGAAACCTAAACATAAAAGGACACAATTGAAAACAGGGTCCAAATACCTTTTTTATAGCCTTCAACTGCTCATTCAATAAGTAGCGCCGTTGCTCTCCACTTATCTTTTCTTCAATTGCTTTTGCAATTGATTCCTAATTATATAAAAAACTAAATAAATAAACAATGAAATTCAATACATTGACAATGCTCAGTTTTATAATAGAAGTAACAAGGATACCTGAATCTTGGTAATTTCCATTTCTTTTTTCACCAACTCTAGTGTGAGCTTCAAACGTTTATACACCTATCTCATCAATGTACAATATCAAACAAGATACTGCAAAAGCTTATTTTAACAACCCAAAGGATCATAAGAAGAACAGCTTCAAGCATGCATCACATAAGAATGTTGCTACAACTTACATCTAGCTCTTCAAGAACTTTTTGACATTGCAATTTGTTTGCACCAGATATTGCTGCCCCAAAATCTGCTAATCTTGGAAAATTGAAGTCGCCTATATGCTGCACATATTAAGGAATAGATTCCCTGACAATCAGGCTTATAGAGGCCATTGATTTCTATTGAAATATGAAACAAAAATAAAGAAGACCAACATAAACACACATTTACATAGTTCAGATATAAAGACCTACTAATGCAAAAGAGGTTAAAGTATATAGAAGAAAGAAAAGAGAAAAAATTAGTCAACCACAAACCTTAATTTAGAGAGATGAGGATTGGAAATTAAGTCGATAACAAAAAATAGGGGCTGAAATTTAGATTATGTTAGAATTCCTTATTAGATAGGAAGTAGTGGTTATATGTTATTCTATTTTACATACATTATCCTAATTGCTTATAATTTATAGAATTTTGAATTAAATAGGGAACTCTTTCCTACAAGAATAAGAGTGATAAGAATTCTATATATATGTGTAGTCAGCCTTTCAAAGAATAAACAATCTGAAATTTTTCTACAAACTTAAGTTTTGAACTAAAAGCTGTAGTTCTTTCTTCTAAGAGTGATCTTAGACCCAGTGAGTGATTCTTAATTTCCTACTATCGATTGTTTGTGTTCCTCACTAAATTCCAACGAACCAAACCTGGCTTCCAACATATTAAACCATGAAATCAAATCTTAAATTTACATACTAAAATCGTCAATGCTTGTTTTCTTTACCTACTCAAAAGTCTTTGCCTTGTTCTATCGTCCTGAGTGTCAAACATCGGTAAAGGCTCACTAATGCTTGCACGATTCCATATTAGGACTTAGGGGTCTAACAGAAGGACATAAGTATGGATTTTGTTTTGGGAATTGCTAAAATTATAAGAGGTTATGATTCTATTTTTATGGAGCTTTTCAAGATAAGTCATTTCATTCTATGTTCCAAGACTTATAATGTTGTCCATCTTGCTCTTCAAAGAGGTTTTACATCTCTATGGATTACCTTTAACCATCGTCTCTGATCGTGACATAAAGTTTATGAGTTATTTTTAGAGAACTATATGAAAAAAATTTAAACACTAAGCTTCAATTTTCAAGTTGTTTTCATGCCTAAACCAATGGACAAATAGAAGTGGTGAATAAAAGCTTAGTGTACTTGTTAAAACGTTTGATTGGAGATAAATGTGAAAATTTGGGACCTAATTCTTCCTATGGAAAAATTTGCATACAATAGTTCTATAAATAGGTCTATCGGTAAGAGCCCTTTTGAGATAGTTTTAGGAGTTCAACCAAGGAAGCCTATTGATTGGTTCCTTTACGACAAACAATATGAGTTAGTGTTGAAGCTAAAGGTTTTGCACAACACATGAGGGACATCTTTGATAAGGTACAACGAAATGTTGTTCAACAACGTCAATTGGTGGAATTCAATGAAGGGGTGTTATGTGCCCATGCTTGGGATTGAGTCCAAGGACGATTCTCCGAAAAGTTAATCTCTTTCCCCTTATTTACGTTAGTTCCCTTCCTTGCAGAACCTATTTTTTATGATGAAAAACTGGCAGCACTTGTCAAAAACAGGGTCTCCCAAGATTGGCTAAATTACTTTACTCCTAATTAACTAATTTTTATGATAACTTCTTCCTTACTTTATTCCATAACGTAATAGCCTTATATAGACAAAGAAACATAAAAGTTCCACCTAAACTAGGACTCCTAAAAAGACTCCTATTCAAGTTGTTTTAGGACTATTAGAAAGACTCCTATTCAAGCTATTTTTATTAACATAACTATAACAGAAACTAGTGCAAAAATAATAGGGAAATAATAGGCTTCTACTAAAAATAAAATACTCCTCTAACAGACTCCTAATAAAACACTCATACTCCTCTAATAGATTCCTAATAAAACACTCATCCATATCATTACTCCCTCTTCTCAAGCTCGAAATCAAGTTATGCCAGTAATGGTATGCAAAGATATCTCCTCCTCTTCATCCTTAGAATCAGCCACCTCAATCCAAAATAGTCTCTTACATTTGTGCCCCACCAAATAAGACTCGTCGCAATTGTAGCACAACCCCTCTCTTCTTTCACCCATTTCCGCTCTGGTTAAGCGTCTTCCCATCGGGGGTGGAGTACTTGCTATACTGGAAGTTGTTGTTTTAGCCCCTAAGTTTATCTTACTTCGTAAAAGTGTGGCTGCACTCGTGTTGGTGTTGTTACTACTACTATCCAGCTGCGAAGATGGCCATAAGGTGGTGTTTCAGCTGCCTCTTTCCCCTTGGGTGTATTGCATCTGCATACATTGTAATTTTCTTTCACATGCTCTTGCTAAGTTCATTGCAGCCCCAATATTAACAAGATATTGCATCTCCACCTCGATTCGCAGCCCTTCTACCAACCCAGCCGTGAATAAATTTAATTGTAGGTCTCGTGGAAGCCCTATGGTTCGAGCTAGCAGTGTTTGGAATTGGCGTTGATATTCTTCTATGCTCCCTATCTATTTGAGGTTTGTCAATTATCCTATAGGGTTGTTGCTAAGGTGAGGGTCGAATCTCATATTGCAATGGTTTTTGAAAGAGTACCAATGCATCCCTGGCTCTTCTTGTTCAAGTTGGAAAAACCATAGTTCGGCCTCCCCCATTAAATTAAAGGAAGCCAATCTTATCTTCTCCTCCTCCGCTGTTTGTTGGCTTAGGAAAAACTACTCACACTTGTGAAGCCAAACCAACAGACCCATCGAGCCATCGTACGTTGGAAATTCCATCTTAGTATATTTAGGCACCATTCTTGCCCTGCTGTCCCCATAGGTCCTCTCCTCCCGTGGTGGTGGTGATGGTGATGGTTCCTGATGCTCGCTTTTGCACCTTCCAACCTTGCAAGCATGCGGATAATCTCTGCATATTGTGCATTCAATTCTTGCTGCCCCATCTCTAATGCCTGTATCCTCAGATCCATCTGCCAATCTACCGAAGATTGCTTTGCAACTGAATGGCTTGTTTCGTCCATGAACTCCTGCTCTGATACCAAATTGTTATGTGCCCATGCTTGGGATCGAGTCCAAGGTATACTTCCCCTCACATTGGAGTGTGGATCTTCAACTTGTTACAAATAGTACTCTAAATCTATATAATTCATTTTATCCCACATCTAGTTGGAATCTTCTCCATATGATTCTTTATCTTTATAAGAGCTTCATTGAAATGCACTTGCTTGAACCGCCACTTGTCAAGTCAATTTCAAGATTATTGCCTCAATTTCATCAATAAAGAAAATCAATATAAATTTTTTCTCACTTGAGATAGGTTCAGTGAGAATGACTTATCAACACCTTTACATAGCAAGGTCTTTCACACGTCAAGGATTACTTTGGGGTACACAAACAAGGTGAACACCATGTTAGAAAATGAAAGGGAAAAAAAAAAGAGCTTGGAAGAGAGAGGTGAGCATAAGGTACTAATAAAGGCCTACATCCACGAATACAAGGATTGCAAGTGTTACATCTTTCTTATTTGACTTGTCAGCTTGTTACATAACCCATGAGGTTCAATTTCAAGGATAAGTGATTGATATGTATAGGTAACAATATTTCTTGATTGACAAAACAAAATCATCATATTCAAGATTCTACGACTAATCCTAATTTTGGTGAATCAAGAGATAGTTAAAGTACATCTTGAAACATTCTAACAAGTTACATAGTTAAAATTTTGGCCTGGAGAGATATTTACACAAAATCTTAGGTTAGTAAGTTAATTGTCAAAGTTATAAAATCAAAACATCACAAGAATTAAGTAAAGATTATTTTAGACTTTACTTTTTGTCTAAGTTCAAAAAGGAAAAAGAACTTTGGTTCTTCCTCTTCCACCTTCTCCCATTTTACCTCCATTTCAACTGAAAGCTAAATTATCCAAACACAGGTTTTTAGGACGTACAACACATATTTGCAAGGTAAGGTTATTAACAAGTCACAAGCTAGCAAACATGATAATATCATTAAGCCAATAGTCATTAGCATGTAATTACCAACACGCAAGAAACCAAAGTAGAAGTGATAAAAAGCTCTCAAAGAACTCTATTAAGCACTAACAAGTAAAACTACCAAAGACTTGAAGAATAACAAACCTGAGTGTATGTCTGAACATGATCCCTCCACAGGGAACTAGTTTTCAAAACGTCTCTCAAGGTTGCTATGACCTCAAAAGATGTAGCCTTTATGATATTATCATCCTTGTTATATGGTTTCTCCTAAAAGGAAGAGAAAGGTAAGCCAAAGATGAGGACCCTTAAATATGAAATAAAGATAGGAAATTTGGAAAACTGAGGTAAATTAAACTCCACCTTCAAATGGTCGACTTTGACAGTAAGTGGATCCTCACTGACCTGTAGAAGAGCCATGTTCATCCGAGCTTCAAGAACTCTATATTTGCAGCAGAATGGAGAAAAAAAAAATCATTCGCACTCACCATCTCTGTTATTCTAAGTCGTCTATGGCCAATAAGGATAACCTGGTCTCCTTGGATAGTGGTAATCTGGTTTATAACATTATTAATGTAATGTTGTTAAGATATCTACAACATTTCCTGATATGTAAAACTTTTGAAGTGTTGAAAACTAGAACAAAAAGGTGAACAGCAAAATTAGATACCTGGGCAAGCGTTCCAACTTCATGAAGCCGATTAAACAACTCTTTTCCCTTAAGATCATATATGTTCTTCTCTGATTCAGAACCAGATACTACACTGGGATCAGTCCCTGGTTCATCTTTAAGAAGAAAAGCACCAGCATATGGGGCTTGCCTTTTCAGGTTTTCTTGTAAAGCTGCGAACAATTTTGGGTCCTACATTTAAATGACAAACACTAAAAAGGTTTGATTCATCATAGGAAATCAGCAGCACACAACAACATAGTTTGGCAGGGATAAAATTGAGTGCAAAAGTTAAATAAATTTGCACCCTTATATAAATAACTTTGCACCTCAATGAGCATACTGTACAGTTTTGGTCAAAATATTAGACATTTGATATAGTAATATATTTGTGCTGCAGCACGAAGGAGTTATCAGACCCAGTATCCTTTAGCATAGCATACAATTAATCTTACAGAGGATGAGTTAAAGCATTTTAAAAGCAATTCAGGAACCTAAAACCTATTATACCTTCACATAAATTGGCATGTAGAATCCCGGAAATAGAGGTCGATGTGGCAATGGTAACGCCAGTACCTGTAACAGAGTCAAATAGAACATTGATCCATCCAAAAAAGGCACTCGGAAAAGGAATACCAAGTCAAACTTGCTGTCACTAATTCCACTAAAACTAATACTAACAAATTCAGTAGAAGAATATGATGTAAAACCCTTCGCATGTCCATTATGCTTCAAAAAGAAGGAAATCACCATATCAAGCCTATTTTTTAGCCGCATATTCCATGTTTAGATTTCAATTAGTAGCCTTAAGATGTTCATTGTGCTCCAGTATGAAGAAAATAATATACCAAGCATGTTTTCACAACATCTCAAATGTTAATATCTCAATTAGTAAAGCTAAACTAGTGATTTCACTCATGTCAAAACATCCCAAGCTTGGTTCAAGGAGAACATAAATTGACATAAAAAATAATTCCATCAGATCAATATTAAGTAAAAAACAAAAATTACAAGAAATGAATACAAATTTGAGGAATACAGGTACAAGTTGAAAACAATATGAGCATATAGTAACTTATTAACACATTTATCGGTTCTTCTCGAAACAAAGTGCTGAAAGAAGGAAAAAAATTAGCATAATTTCCCCGCCTCACTTGGCCTCAGGCACACCTGATAATGAAACTATCTCAACAAATAAAACTTCACGCCACTTTTTCCATTCCCCACAAGGCAAGAAAATTCCCAAACAAAACTTTCAGTGCACTCACTGTCAGACAATCTTCCGGTTTAGGATTGGTAGGCACAATTGCCGACATATTACGGGTGTCTGCAACATCTGACTCAGGCTCACCGCTCTTCACCTCCACCTCCACCACCTCGCCGGTCCCATCATTTGAAGAATCCGAGCAAAAGAACGCCTTTTGATAAGAAACCGGAATCCTACGGTTCTTCTGAGTCAACCCAGTGATCGAACTCAGCGCTTTGAGCAACGGAGTCGTTGATGACTCGGTTGAGAGTCGAAGGCACGGAGAGGCTACGTGGCTGTGGAGCTGGCGCGATGCAGAAAAAAAGAGCAATTTCAGCATTGGGTTGGGCAATGATTATTGAGTAATTGAAGGGAAAAACAGCGATTCGTAAGGTTGAAAAGGAGGGTCTAGTGTTGAAACGCCATGACAGTATGAGCTTGGGGGGAAAGAAGTAGTTTCTGGGAGTTGGGTAACAGAAGCAAAGCCCTTCATAAACCCTATAAAGAACAATGGCTCTGTAAAATATTTACAATGTGCAGACAGTTTTAGCCTTGCAAATGAATCTCTAATCCTCAATTTTAACTCAACTATTGGCCCTCTGTCTTAATTTTAGATTCAGGAGCTTGACTACTTAAGGTAAATACCGTACTGAACTTATTATTGAATTAGGTTCTAATATAGTAGTACTTCTATCCAAAATATAGTAGTACTTCTATCCAAAATAAAAGTTATAAGAGGGACACATATTTATTAAGAAAGTTAATAAAATGTTTGATATACCTTTATTAATTACATATTGAACTGTCTTGAAAATGTAATGTGTGTAATCACGACGTGAGAGAAATTAAAGGGTAATTTTATTTATAAAATTATAAACATGCATGAAAAATTACGAACGATACTTATTTTGAAAAGAAGGGAGTATTATATTAGTATCGTCGATATCAAATACCGGTTAGGGTAATTTTTAAATTTATAAAATAGTTCTTAATTTTAAAAAAAATTATAAAATAGTTCATTGTCATATTGTACAGTTGTACTGTATATTTTTAATCATATCTCCAAAATTCATAATAATAAATAATAATCACAATTAATATGAAATAATAATCATTTTAAGATATTTCACGTATAAATAATAACCACAATTTATACGAAAAAACAATCATCATCATACAAATATACAATTAAGAACAATACAAAATATTTAAAATATTACAATTTTAATTTTCATTATATAATAAATAATAATTACATCAAAACATGCAATAAAAAGAACAATAAATATCATTAACTCTCAAATTATTACAATTTACAGCAAGAGTTCGTAATAAGGAAACAACCAAGTAGATACCAACTAGTGTTTGATAGGGTGTAATTTTGTTTAATTTTTTTCCAATTTAGTCCTTAAAATAGTCAAATTTTATGATACCAACTGACCAATATTTTTAATACCGAACAGTACTAGGCAAAACTTTTAGTACTGGCTGATACCCAAAT
>JANKYE010000010.1:5032011-5045900 GCA_032467995.1 Erythroxylum dillonii
ATAATTTGAAAGATCAGAACATTCCTTGCACTAAGGTTCTGTGAGACACTAAATACTTTCTTTGACACTTATACTTTAATATACACATCACCAGAAATCATGTCATCTCATCCGGAGACCAATTAGTCACTATACTATTCAAAATTCTACAAAACTCTTTTCCGTTTATGTCAATCCTCGAATAGAGGACTTATGCCATAATCATTTTTCATTTCCTCCCATACAGGCATGCTCAGTCCTCTTATGTCTTACTTTAACCCATTATGAACCTTTCACTATAGAAACTATAAGTAGCACTTATTTCATCACTCACTGACCGATTCCTCGATTATTTCCATGTATATTTTTCACATAAGTTTCATTAATCACGATAAACTTACTATCCAATATATACTCCCAAAGGTAAATCAACCTAAATGCGACAACTCTTTTCATATAACACTATCCTTGTTTCCTTATCATTGTCATTGTTTCACTATCATTGTTTCTTTTTTTTTCATTTCACATATTTTTATTCCCATATCATTAATGTGCCAGCTTGACCTTTTAAGGTCATATCAACTTGGCTTATTATACACTGTCATCTCATTCACATTGATAAGACATTCGGGAATGTGCCCCGAAAACACGACAAATCTCTATCTATTTACCCATCCATTTACCATTTCTGTTTCCATATAGACAGATTCAACTAATCCAGAATTTTCCGATGCTCAATCAGTAGAAATTTCTAGTCTTCCTTTTTCCCTACCATCTTCTTATACTGATGGACATATAATAATTGAGTGAACCATCTAGGTTACTCACCTGTACTTCCGAGCTAATACCTGGAAGTCGCAGTAACGTCGATGGATCGACGCTCTAAATGTGTCTCTATAACAGTTACAGTAGATAAAGATTACCAATTATTATTGAATGATTGTAATAACTGAAAATGTTTATTTCTGAAACTGAAACTGTTTATTTCTGAACGTGGGCTCAGATTTATTACTGTCCATTTCGCGCGAATGAATGTTTTAAAAAAAATTATACTGAGATTCGTCTGACCGACTGATGTAGTACGCTATCCTCGCTGAGCACGGAATCGGATATCACAGACGATGTCGGGTTCGGGTCCCGTGGGAGTGGGGTGTTACATGCAACGTCGCATCCGCCAGTTGACAACCTCCCCAACGGTCCAATGCAGTGATAGCAAAACCAACTCCATTCAAATGGGATTGAGGGGCTTAAGGTTTACGGTTCTGACAGACAAAGAGCCATTAGAGTATCTATTAGAGCATCCTCGGATTGAGGAGGAGCACCCACCATGCAACCACAACTCCACACAGCGCTGGACCTATGCACAAGCGACACCCACCAGACAAAGGACAACCAGCGATGTTAGAAACAAAAGGTCATCGGCTCAGGGCCCGAGTGAGCAGTCTAACCCGTGTTCAGGGGTGACCCAGCCCACAACCACCCCCACAACCCAACTAACCTACTCCTGCCCAACTCCAAACACCACCGTTGTAACCCAAACAACAGCAATGCCTACCCAACCCAACGTTCCTTACATAGACGTAGCTCACCCTTCACACGCCGATATTCTTATAAATGATCAATCCTTTAATATGTCCATAAATCAGAAGATGGACTTTGGGGACATGGAGGAGGAACCAATTGACGACACTCATAATACCTTTTTGACATCCTTGCTCCAAAAATACATGCTACCCCCCTCGAGACCACCTGATTCTGAAAAAGATTCGATGACTACACCTGTAACCACTCTCGATTCCGATACTCAGATGGTTGAGATTCCACCGACCCACATGACAACTCAGTGTCGGGTGCTCCCCGACAGACTGATATCTCAGATAACACTCATGCTTAACGGTTTTATTTTCCTCTTATATTGTTTAATATCGATATTCTTATGGAACTGTCAAAGGGCTGGAGGTAGGACCTTTAAGCCCATCATCAAGAACTATATTCGCATTTACAAACCTCTCCTTATTATGTTAGTTGAACCACGAACAAGCAGTATACGAGCGTTGAAGGTCATTCGAAGTTTGGGCTTTGAGCACTCGTTCTGAGTAGAAGCAGAAGGATATTTGGGTGGCATCTGACTATTATGAAAAGTTGAGATCGCAGTTCAAATTATGGTTGCTCACCAACAATTTGTACATCCGAATATTCAATGGGACCAATGGTCTTTTGACTTCACGACCATCTACGCCAGCCTTACGTATTCTTTACAACACTTTTTATGAACATATCTGCGTAAAATTGCCAGGATTACCTCCCAACCATGGCTTGTGGTTGGGGACTTCAACGCCAAGCTGGAAAGCACTAACAAATGCAGAAGATCTCGCCTCCAACCTATTGTCAATTCACAGTTTAGGGATTGTGTGCAACATTGTCAACTTCAAGACCTTGGATTTTCAGGGCCCAAATTCACTTGGTGAAGGGGATAAATTCTCGCCAGATTAGATCGAGTTTTTGAATCTAATTCTTGGTAGTCGGCCTTCCAAACTACAACCGTAATGCACTTACCCTTCCTGAAATCAAACCATCAATTTTTTTTAGTTACCCTTAAAAATTCCACACATTTCCCGCTGACTCCTAGTCCCTTCTGATTTCAGTCCGCTTGGTTGACTCATGAATGTTTTGGACAAGTTGTAGCTGATAATTGAAACCCTACCATTTTTCACTTTAGCGGAGCGATCAAAAATTTTTCGGAAAGTCTCTAGCATTGGAACTCTACTACTTTCGGCAACATCTTCTATAGGCAAAATGTCTAATGGCAAGACTTCAAGGCATCCAAAAAAAGCTTGAGGATGAAGACTCGACTTCTCTCCGCGAGCTGGAGGATTATCTTCGGTCTGAATTGAAACAAGTCCTCTCCCAAGAAGAACTCTACTGGCATCAACGTTCTAGAAGTTAATGGTTAGGCCAGGGGGATAGGAATACAAAATACTATCATGTATCACATTGACCAGACGATGATACGCGAAGGTAAATTCTTTAAAAGACGAAAATGGAGGCATGATATCGGTTACCACAAGTACCAGAAGCTTAGCCAAGACTTTCCTCGAGAATCTCCACACGGCCGATCTGGAATGCCCACTCCGCCCCGAGGAAATTAAGACGACTCCAGGATTTGATGGCTTCACTGCTCTATTATACCAATCCCAATAGGACATCGTCGACCCTTACTGATCTCCTTTCTTTAGAAGATTTTTCAACATGAAGTCTGGGAACCGGAACTAAATTGCATGATTATGGTTCTTATCCCAAAGATTTCGTCTCTTACGTCGATTACCCAATTCAGACCAATCGCGTTATGTATGGTGATTTATAAAGCTCTTACCAAGTTCATTGTTAACCGACTTAAACCTTACCTTGAAGACCTGGTAGCTCCTTCCCAATACAGTTTTGTTCCAAGATGCTTGATTATGGACAATATTATCATTGCTCAAGAAGTCATCCATACAATGAAAAGGAAAACCGGACGGAAACGGATAATAACTATTAAGGTGGATCTAGAAAAAGCCTACGACAAACTATCTTGGGCCTTCATAAAGGATGCTCTAACTGACATTGGGATACCAGACTCTCTGATCAACCTTATTCTAAAGTGCATTTCGGTCTCTATCCAAATGAACTGGAATGGCGAACTAAGTGACGAATTTCATTCCATAAGAGGTATTCGATAGGGAGACCCCATATCTCCTTACCTCTTTGTCCTGTGTATGGAACGTCTAGGACACTCAATTGCCCACTCAGTGACACAAGGACGTTGGAAGCCTATTCATTTAAGCAAACGTGAACCTCCTATTTCTCACCTATTCTTTGCTGATGACCTCCTTCTTTTCTCCGAAGCCTCAGTAGATCATGTACAAGTTATTCGAGAAACGCTTAATATTTCTATACGATTTCTAGACAACGCGTCAACCAAGAGAAATCTCGTTGCTTTTTTTGAAAGAACATCCCTTCTTCGATGTCACACCTGTTAAGCAGCGAATTGGGTTTTAAACAAACAACTGATCTTGGACAATATCTTAGAGTGCTGCTTTTGCACGAACGAGTCAATAGACGAACCTATTAACGTCTATCCGGATGATCAGCGAATCTATTATCTTTTGCAGGAGGAATCACCCTGACTCAATCAGTTATAGTGGCCTTCCCCAGTTACACAATGCAGACAGTTTGTGTGCCTCGAAGACTTTATGATGAGTTGGAGAAGTTAATACGACAGTTCCTTTGGGGCTCGTCTAATGGACAAAAGAGGATTCACCTAGTGAACTAGGAGAACATTTGTAAACCAAAAGAGACAGGGGGCCTTAGTATTCGGAAAATTTGAGAAACCAATGATGCTTTCTTAGCGAAGTTAGGATGGTCACTGATCTCCAAGCCTAATGCACTATGGGTAAAAATTCTCTTTGCGAAGTATAACTTTAACGTCAACAATCTACCCTCCTCTTTTGAACCAACCGGCGGATCAATGATTTGGAGGAGTATTAAGGCTACATGGCACGTTGTCCTACAGGGCATGAAATGGATGATATGTGAAGGGGATAGGACTCAATTCTGGCTCGACCATTGGGTGGAGAGCGTGGGGCCCTTTATTACCCATGCAATAACTCCAATTCCCCCAGCCTCTATAAATCTCCAAGTTCAACACTTTGTGGACACTAACGGTAATTGGCATTGGGAAGCATTTCAATCTCTACTCCCGGATTCAATTTATAGGGCTATAGCAGGGACATTTCCCCCTCAACCCTCCCTAGAATAGGATAAGTAGACCTGGGCATTTTCAAACACTGAACGTTTCACTATTGCATCAACATATTCCAGGATCATGGAGCATGACGACGAGTCAACTAATGGAATCTAGAAGGCACTTTGGCAATAGAAGGGTCCATAACGCATTCGCTTCTTCCTTTGACCCCTCGCACACGATCGACTTCTCTCAAACCAACAATGAGTCTGCCGAAAACTCAGTACGGACGGATCTTACTATCACTGTCGTCTCGAAGAATCCTCGTTGCACGTTGTGTGCGACTGCGTCAAAGCCTGCCACGTGTGGGCCAATTTCCCTCCACAAATAGTTTCAGCTGACTTTCTCACTATGCCGACTCGAGAGTGGCTCATTAGAAATCTTCAACACCACCAACTAGTATAAGGGTACGATTGGTCAATTCTTTTTGGTACTACTTGTTGGTTCCTTCGAACGTGGCGAAATATGACCATTTTTTATGACCAATTCGACTGGCCATGCTTACCAGTCTACAACATTTTGACCTATGCCGGTCAGATCTACGAGTCGTCTGTCTGGCACAGTAGAACAAATCTTGGTCGTTGGCCTCGACAAGAGCATCTGATCGGATGACGCAAACCTCCTTTTGGGTGGATTAAATTAAATATGGATAGAGCGTGTAAGCGTTCCTCGTAATTAGCCACAGCAGGGGGCCTCATACGTGATAGTACAGGAGCTTGACTTGAAAGCTTAAGCCAGAATCTAGGTTGGTGCTCCTCTGTATCTACGGAACTCTGGGGAGTATATTTTGGGCTTACATTCGCTTAGAGTATGGGTTATCGCCAAATCGAATTAGAAGTGGACTCCACAGCGGTGCTGAATCTTTTGTCTTCCTCGACTACTCGATCAAGGGCTCTCAATCCTATAATCATGGCCATCAATGAACTATTTACTCGAAATTGGATTGTTGTACATTAATGTATCTATCGAGAGAGCAACAGATACGTAGACTGGCTCACAAATTTTGCTGAACATTTTGACTTCGGAATCACAATCTTTGATACTACACCCTTTGAGTGCCATTCTATCCTTTTACAGAATATGTCGAGGGACTGTTTCCCAAACTAACTATTTAATTGTATCATCTTTCTTCCTTTTAATTAAAAAAAAGTAGAATATTTCGCACTAATTTCCAACCATTTCACATTTTTGGTTTTGCCCTTGAATGCTGAATGCTTGAAGGCCTATCCACCTATGTTGAATAGCTGGTACTCTCGTGATAGATCTGCCAAATCTCTCACAGCCTATGTAATAATCACATCAATAAGAAATGTTTCTGCCCGTTGACATTTCTAGGCTTGAAACTCCAGCTCTTCTTATGATAATTAGCTCTTGTTTTTTGAAGAATAAATTGAGAAAGAACTTTTTTCTCTAGTTCATTTTGCACATTTGACAGTAGCCATATGAACAAGCAAAGATGATATACAGTTTTTTTTTTTATTTCATCCACATCATATCAGGTAACTATGATTTAAACTTTAACAAAAGCCAGCTACATGATTTGCACATAAATACTTGAATGTATCATTGTTGGGATCTAAACACTCGTCTCTCATCACTTGAAGCAAGTGTAAGACGGGTTCTGGCTTTGAAGAAGAAGAAAGAAATGCCAGAAGCTCAGAAACTATCTCACGCAAGATTGAAGGTGAGTTGGCATGTAAGCGTCTTAAATGGTCAATAGCAATTGGAACCTCTTCAGCTTCTGCTAAATGTTTCAGCAAAACCAGATGGGAGTCTGAATGCCCTATGTCATAGGTGAGACCAGATAGGAAGTTGGAAGCAACAAAATACTGACCTGCATGGCACCAGTGCATTACTAAAGGGAGGATATATGTTGTAAACAATACGTTGTACATTTAAAAGAGACTAAAAAGGAACAATAACCTGCTACTGAAGATTAATTACTAAGCAAAATAAGAGAAATCAACAACTATATAAAAAAGCGTACCTTTTCTACAAAGATTTAAGACGAACGGGTTCAAGATACTTCTTGCAAGCTTTACATCCTGATCAACTGACTTGTTGAATACTTCTGCGGCAGCTTTAAAATCAGTTTCTTGACAAAGTCCATCAAGGAGCAACGAGTATGTAGTAGCATCTGGTAGCATACCTTTCTCCAACATATGACTAAAAAGCCTCAAAGCCTCTTCAATTTCACCTATTTCCAACAATTTGCCAATAAGAATATTATAAGATCTCACATTCACGCCACACCCTATTACAAACATCTCATCCCAAAGCCTTTTAGCAGGACGCAACAGGTCTTCTTTACAACATGCTTCCATTAGGGAGTTATACATCGTAATATCTGGATCTAATCCTTTCTTCTTCATTTCCTGAAGAATATCATAAGCTTCTCTTACTTTCCCTGCCTTGCACAAGTATGAATACATCACGAGATAACTTTCCGTGTCAGAGAAATAATCATTGAGAGACAAAACACGGTACACCTCCAACAATTCATCGATCTTATCATGTTTAAGAAGGTTTCTACTCAAGTTGCCAAGTGTTGTAACTGTTGGTAAACTCCCATTTCCAACAAGATAACGGAAGAATACCAATGCGGAAACAGGATCAATGCTTGAAACAGATCCTATTAATGCATTCAAAACATCATCTTGCATAGGGAAATTGCCATCCACAATAACCTCGCCAAGTTCTTTGGCTTCGCTTACTCGTCTCTCGGCAATCAAACTGAAAATGAATTCTTTGTAATCGTTACTCCTAGGTGCTACCCCTAGCTTTCTCTTCATCTTCAAAACCTTATTCACGTCAAAAACACTCCCCTTTGCTCTATAAGCTTCAGCTACAACCCGATAAGCAATGAAATCTGGTTTACAACCCCTAGTCCTCAACTCATTTAAAATCCACAAAGCCTCGCTCACCCTTGAAGCCTTGCAAAGCCCATGAACAATCAAAATTGCAATAAGAGAACCGTTAATCATTGGACCGCTCTCTCTTACCTTATCTAGCATCCCCAAAACTTTTTCCAATTCACCGCTCTCACAAAATCTCCATACGAAGACACCAAATCCAACAGTACTAAAAACAACATCTTTGCGAATCATTTCAGCAAACAGCAAATGCGCATTGTCGAAAGACTTATCGGAGGCTAAAGCAGCTAATAGAGAGTTACATGTGTTAGGTCCAACATCAGATTTAACATCATTAAAAACCAAAAACGCGTTCTGGGTCCTCTTACTCTGGAGGAAAGCGTTAATAATTAAGCTATAAGTGGGAGAATCAATGGTCAATTTCTGGGCCTTGAGTTGCTTTAAAAGAGAGTCAATGGCATTGAATTGGCGAGAGAGAGAAAGGGATTTGAGGATTGATTGGTAAGTGAGAGAGGTGTGAGCGAAACCAGGCTGTTGAGAGGCCCAGTTGAAAAAACCAAGAGCAAGCGAATAGTGTTGCAGGAGGTGAGGATCAAGGACTCGCGCCACAAGCGACGGAGTCAGAGAATCACGGCAACCGAGTTTATGGAGGGTTTGCTCCAGAGATGGATTCCATGACCGAGTAGGTATAGCGTTAGAGATCAGAGCTCGGCTTATCCGAGTCGCTAACTCAGTTGTGGGTCTCATACTCGTTGAATACAATTATACAACAGAATAGGCTACACCTACACATGCATTTTTACAATCGCTGACTCAGTCTCCAGGGGTGGATGTGTGTTAATTGTGGGTTGAAGGGTTTGAGTAGGAGGCAGTATGTCAGGGTTCCAATGGCTGCTGGCACAATCTACAAGTTACTCGACATTTATTAAGTGTAGATATATCAGTTAAAGTCTACATGTATATTTCAGCATAATGAGTAAAAACTGTGTTGTGATACTTTTCAATAGAAATTTTATACAGGATAACTTAATATCGCCTAAAAGTCTCCCAAAGCAGAGAGTAAGGACGAAGGTGCATGTCTATTTACAGTGTTCTTGATCACTATACACTTTTCTGGAGTTTATCCAACATTCATGTAAATACATTTACACCAAAGATAATTCATATGAAGGCATCACGAGTAAGATCCGATGAGCTTGAAATTTTGAAAGGCTCGAGCTTTGAAGAGGTTCCCAAAAAGGTAACTCATTCTTGTCTCTTGGGCGGGCCGTGGTGAAAGAAACGAGTTACGTTTTAAGAGCAGCATCGATTGTCCAATCTGCTGGCGAATTGAATCGATGTTCTTAGGATCAACTGAGTTACCACTCACATCAGTGACATAGAATGTGCCTTTTGCTCTGCCACACTTTGTTGTGATTGCTGCCCTCGTGATGGACAAACTATTTTCTCGAAATATCCTGGTAATGTCGGACAGCAGTCCAAGGCGATCCTCTCCACAAAATTCAAGCTCAAGTCCCTGCACTCCAAAGTAACATATGTTAGCATAGTAATCTTCAAGGACGAATCCTACAATCAAACTACATATTACATAAGTGGAGTTATCTACAAACCTCAGATGTCCTCCTCTCAATGGCCGCTTCAAGGCATTGTATGACACGATCTCGTTCAGCATCTGAACTTATAGGGAGTCCATCTACATGACGAATATAGAATTCCTACAACCAAACACAATTTTCTGGTTAATGGAAGAGAAACAAAAACAGTCAATATTTAGTACTTAACGGACTTCAAGAGGTAATATATTAAACTAACACAAGTAAAGTGGAAATCCCAACAGAGAGAAGATGGCCAATACAAAAATTGCTTTGTTCATAACATCCAGAGACCATAAGATATTCTTGATCAGTTATTACTACTTTATTGACTTCTAACTCACCTGATAAGCTTCCATCTTTCCTGTGTTGACCATTCCATGAAAGACCACATATTCCATGTCTGTTAAAGTGCAAACTATGTCAAACAGCAGTTTTGGGCGATCCTTTGACCTCATAGTGATGACAGTATAATCTTTCTCAATATTCAACAAAGTAACATGGGATTTCAAATTTTTATCTTCAAGCCTCCCTGATCCCACCCTCTCATAGTCTCTGTCTGCAAACATAATCTGGTGCAATCTTCTCTCTCGACTAGTTACACCAGGGGGTGATATAGTCATTTTTGCCGTCTTCAAATCATTATTTCCTTTGAGGACATTGCAAAGCAATGTCTTTATTGTCGAGAGTCGTTTTGGATCTTTAATTGCACAGAAAGTAGAATCATCAGTGACATGAACCACAGCAGCAGCCCGAGCATTGTGGGTCCATATCTCAGCATTTACTACGTTGCAGTGAAGGTCTGTAAGGACTGCACAAACTTCAGACAATAAACCGGGCCTGTCAGTACCAATGAGTTCAATTGAGGTATGCTCTTCGGCAGGCTTAACCCCAACTGACCTTCTCATTGAGGGTGCAAAGCTTGCCTTACTTTCAAGTCTCTGCAAAATAAAGAAATGAATGGAAAATGAGGCACATTAAAAATACGGTGAAGAGGGCATCATAGTACATGAAAAAACAAATTTGTAAACAAAGAAGCTTGATAGGAGAGAGCAAATAGGTCACTCAATCATGGATGAATGCCTTTCCAGCGTTCCACTGCACTTGAAAAAGAAATGACTTCATAGACAAGGTTACCAGGTAATCAAAAAAGGAGAAAAAATACGTAAATTGAATCTTGAGGGGAACATATGAATGCTAACCTATTTTATGCACAAAATTTGAATTTGGTGGAATATTAATTGTTAATTGCACATACACTCCACTTAAAACATATATAGCCAAGTAATGTGTGGAATAGAAAGTCCTATGAGATTATTTTTAATTCTCATTTTACATTTTTTTAAAAATCACTTTTTAGGTCAAAGCTTCAATAAGGTAAAAACAAGCAAAGTTAAGCCTTACAAGATGGTTGAGACAATACTCATTCAATTTCTTCAAAAACTGTCTTCTTTGACCAACATGTAACATTACAGAAGAAAGAAATTATAATGAACTTAATTAAGAATCACAAAAACTGACAAAGCATGGCAATAACAGAGGAAAGAACGCCTATGTCTCATAATTCTTATCATCAAACATAACCAGCAAGGAATGAGAACAATCATACAACACAGATTTATTGGTAAAATACGTGGCTTTTTAGGTTAAAAGCTTCAATAAGGCCAACACATGAGAAGTTAAAGTCCTTATAGGATGGTTGAGATAATACTCAAGTTCGAATTCTGTAAAAAGCATCTCCTCTTAGACAAAAAGGTAACATTAGAGAAGACAGAAATGAAAATTAATTAAGGATCGCAAGATCTTTATCAAACAAGTCAATTTGCCTTTTTTCTGACAAAGTATGTCAATAGCAAACAAAAGAAACCCTATATCTCAAAATTATTCCTATTAAGCATCATCAACAAGAAACCGAACATGCATACAATGTACAGTTATTGGTAAAACACGTGGCTTTTTAGGTCAAAGCCTCAACAAGGCCAAGGCATGAGAAGTTAATCCCTTATAGGCTGGTTGAGATAATACTTGAAATCAATTTCTTCATAAACTATTTCCTCTTTGACCATCGCCTAACATTGATTAGAAAAGAAATGACCATGCAATAAAGGATCACAAACAGATTTTAATCATAAAATCCATGCCATTTGCTATTTTGCTGACAAAATATGGCAATAGAGAATAAAGAAAGCATATATCTCAAAATTATTATTATCAAGCACACCGTTAAGATATGAGAACAAGTGTACAAAATAGAAGTATTGGTAAACTACGTGGCTCAACTTCAAATTTTGACCAATTACATGATGAAGCAGATCAAGAAAAGGATACTTTGATTTGTTCTGTTACTATGACAGCTAGGAAATCAAAAGGATAATAAAAAAAGCATAAAACTAGTGGTTGTGTATCAGTGTTTACTCTTTGAATACAATCAATAACCTCCTTATCTCTGATTTTCTTCCCATCTTGATCGATCACATTAAACACTGAAAAAAACATAAAGTAAGAAGATCTAATAAATAAGATTATAATCTCTTTCTTCTACTTTTTCTACATTCTGAGTTGTTTTAAAGAAACTCACCATCCATGAACCATCCCCCATCAGAAGATATATAAGCTTTTGTTATTGTAAGATTCATGTCAGTAAGCACCTGTACAACTTCGAGAAGAATGCCATGCTTATTGACACTGTCAACCTGATATGGAAAGTGAATCTGTTAGGTAACAATTCAACTTACTGTGCCCGTGTGTTAAATAACACTAGGTGGAGAGCAATAGCTCAGTATTATTCCGAAACAAGAAGGAAGAACCCTCTTCACAAGGGAAAAACCCTTACAATCTCAGGAAATCTTCCGAGAATTATTTCCAATCTAAAAGCCTACCCCACTTCCCCCGTAGACTATTATTTTATATCTACTTATCCTAACAAACTTCAAAGGAATAGATATCTCCTGCTAACAACCTGAATCACTAAAATATATCGATATCTAGCCATCTCACTACTGCCTACAGTCTGTCTTCTTCTTCCTTGTATAAACTAACCACTCTCCTCCTTTGTGACCATTATTCCGAACAGAATCATCAATATTATTAGCACAACAACCCATTAAACTCTACCTCATCGATATCTTCAAGATATCCATCTACTTAATCAACAGTTGAGTGATGCAAATTTATAATTTAATAGTATATAGCCAATTGCACCATCCAATTAAGGTTGAACCAGATCTGCATAACTGATATGAGTAAGTGGTGCATTACCTGGATAACTGTGGCATCTTCACATGCTTGATTGTCAATAACCACTCTGCTTCCATAAACAAGAAGCCTTTCATCTATTAGTAAAACAGCAAGGAAGCAATAGACAACAAAAGTTTCACTTTTTTATACATCAACATTAAATTGTTTTGGCCAGCATTCCTCTATTAAAGGAGGACGGTATAGACTGGTTAGGAAAAAGAAGAAAATGAAAACAATAGGACCATGAAGTTGAAAACTTTTCAGACAATCAGGACCTAAAATAATGAAATTGCCATGTTAAAGACCAAAGAATTCAAAACTTGTGAAATGTGAGTCAAACAAGATAAAGAGTTTGGAAAAGAAAAATATCCCCTTTACGTACCTTCTTTTTAAGCTTTTTTTTTTTTCACTTATCTGCAATAAAACCTTACTAGCAGGGGAGCAAGTCAGAAGAAGGGCTTCATGAACGGTGGGGAATACAAAAAAGGATGATAACATGCAGAGGGTGTTGACAGTTTAACTGCTTTCAGAACTTGTCTTCAAGCGAAGGACTTCTTAGAATAAAAACTTCGAGTATGTTACTCGCCATTCAAGATTACACACCCAAATCGTCAACTAAAAAGGGAAAATTTTCAGGAAAAAGAAAGCGGAAGGGCTTTACAAGGAAACCCAAAAAAAAAAAAAAAACTGAAGAACACTGTATAACGACAATTGAAATGTTAGAAAGATGATAGAAAAGAAAGAGGGAAGGAACCTGGGTGGGTTCATCCTCCTGATCAGCCTAGCAAACTCATCATCCATTGTCACAAAAGCGGACTCCTCTTGATCAACTCTGAAACAATCCTTACATATCCAACTAGCTTTGAAGAAGAATCACCACAGAAACTTCTTTACAAAACCATAAACAACCAAGTTGAGTATACATGTGGAAAGAGAGATGTGTTTTGCTTTCTTATGCGACACAAAACAGAATCTCAACCATAATCATGTCCGTTGAATTGTGCAAACGTGTCGACAATATATTGGCCGAACCAACTGTCACATGTTTCCCTACGGTGAAGATGCTGGCAAAGGTCGTTTGGTGCGTCATATGATAAATTAAAAAAAAGGAGTGTTTGATTGTGAGATTAAAAATTATTTTTTAAATAAATATAAATTTTTTAGGGAACTAAAATATAGTTTTTTTAAAAATTCAAATTTAAAAATTTTCAAAAAAGTCTTTCAAATAATTTTTCAGATAAATTTTTCAGATCAATTAATGAGCGTTTTTTAGTCCCTTTTATTTTTATATTTTACACATAATTCCTACAATACTTATAAATATATATTCACATTTACTCAACTTGATATTTATTTTGAGATTTATATAATATTATTTGACTTTTTATATGTTTTAATATTTATTTTTATATTAATTTTACTTAT
>JANKYE010000010.1:5080339-5093007 GCA_032467995.1 Erythroxylum dillonii
GTGTATGAGCCAAGTTGAAGGAAATTGAATTTTCCTATGACCTTGGAAGGTTAAACTTGGACATAGAATGATTGTGTTATTATTGTAATACGAGTTTATGATTCATTCTTCTTGTTTCTGGCTCTTTGAAGAAACAATTATTCAGTTGAATTCTGTAACTAACTCAAACTGATTAACCTCCTGATGTGGTATCAAGTCTTCGTTTTAGTTTTGCTTCAGCTTCATCTTACTTTCTTTCGTCTCATTTTTGCTTCCACTTCGTTTTAGTTTTGTCTCCGCTTTTGCTTCGTCTTAGTTTTGCTTCTCTGCTTCGTCTTATTTCCTTGCGTCTTATTTTTGTCTCCGCTCCATCTTACTTTTGTTTCTCCTCTTCGTCTTACTTTTTTTTTCCGCTTCGTCTTACTTTTGTTTCTCTGCTTCGTCTTACTTTTGTCTCTGCTTCGTCTTACTTTTGTTTCCGCTTCGTCTTACTTTTGTCTCCATTTCATCTTATTTCCTTACGTCTTATTTTTCTGCCGCTGCTTCGTCTTATTTCCTTCTGCTTCGTCTCAAAACATTTCATCACTTTTTAATATTATTATTATTTAATTTTCATCATAATTATTAATCGTGAAGTTATTTTGACTTAACATTTACAAGGGAGGTCCACGATAGAAGCCATACTTCTTCTTAGATAATTACTATAATATTATAGGGCAGATAAAGGTGACTAAATATGGAATTCATTGATTTAGAGAGGGCAGAGTAATTAAAGAAGTCATATTAAGATGTTTAAAAGCTAAGGGAGTTCATGTTAACTATATATGGCTTATTAGGGATATATTTGTAAAGGTGTTAAGACCAGAATAAGGACGAAAAAATTAGATACATAACTTTTTTTTAATATCAGGCTACACTAAGGATACTCATTGAACCACTTCCATTTTTACAGCAATTATGGATGAGCTTACCAAGAATATTTAAGGAGATGTGCCTTGGTGTATGTTTTATGCTTATAACATTCTTTAAGTGGATGATATAAATGAGGGAAGTCATATGGAGGTGTTTAAGAGCTAAGAGAGTTCATGTCACCTATATACAAGATATTATGGATATGTGTGAAGGTGTTAAAACTAGAGTAAAGATGACAAGAGGGGCACCTCATGAGGTTTATGTGACAATAAGATATCACTTAAGCTAAAATATAAATTCTATTTTTTAACAATTAGTTCAATTATGCTCTATGGGGTAGAATGTTGGCTCATTAAACATGTGCATAGTCATAAGTTAATAGTGGCATAGATAAGGATGCTCCGTTGGAATTGCAACCTTACAAGAAGAGATAAGATCACAAATGTAGTGATAAAATATAAGTTAAGGGTGGCTAAAAGTGATAGTAAATTAAAGAAGACAAAGTGTAGGTGGTTCGAACAAGTTAAGAAAATACATTCTAATGCTCTAGTGAAAAGATGTGAGAAGATTATACTTAGGGACTGTAAGAAGAGAAGAGGAAGAGCCAAGAAAAATTAAAGTAAAGTGATCAAGAATGATATGATTTTATTACAGTTTACTAAAGACTTGGCCCTCAATAGGAAACTTTGGTGAACTAAGACACAATTAAAGGATCCCACATAGAAAGGACTTTCTCTTCTTTAGAATTTTAAACATTTTTCTTCGATTCTTGTATTTTTAATTAACTTAAAAGCTTTTGTTTGTAATATTTTCTCCTTCAGTTATTTCATTTATTTATTTCGTATTCCTTTTCCTTTTCTTTTTCAAATGTTTGCTTGTTTTATTTATTTGTTTGTTTATTTCTTATTTGTTTATTCAATTACTTACTTTTATCTTTATTTTGATTTATTTTATTTTTATTTTTATTTTATTCATATTATTTTTTCATTTATGTAGTTATTTATTTATATATCTGATTATTTTTTCAACTGTTTCCAAAAATCCTTTTTTCTTTGAGTTTATCAAAAATAGCCTCTAATAACTATTGATAAAGTTGCATATTTTTTGATCTTACCGGATCCTAGATCTCAACAAGATTCTTACTTTATTGTTATTGCTTTTTGTAATCTAATTATTAAATTTTGTCATATTTAATCAAATGACTTAATAACAAATTGTACCTAATTTTCATTTCTTCTATTTCCTATGCTAGTAATATATTCCTATTCCTATTTCACTCTTCGCGCGCGCTCGTGTGTGTGTGTGTGTGTGCATTTCATGGAGAGCAAATTAAGAGAATTGAAAAGATATTTTGATTTTTTTCTAATAATTTTTATTTTTAAGTGGTTGAGTTAATTGTCATTTCTCATCTTGTTATTATTAAAAATGGTGACCTTGAAATTCAGTTTTGTATTTTGTTTAATTGATAAACTATTCTCTGCTTTTAATTGTGTAAGTTGTGAATTGTTCTTGAGCGGTTGTCACTACTCATTTCCTCTGACTGTTGGAGATAAATGTGTTAACACTATCAAGTTTCAAATTAAATTTGTAGTGTCCAATTATTAAAACTGAATTCAATTCTCTAATTCCTAAACTTTAACAACCAATCTCACGGCACTAAAGGTGCAGGATTTGTTGACAAACTTTATTAGGCAGATTGGCAACATGTGCAACGGCCCAGATGGTACTTGCCGTCTGAAAATACCCTGGACCATGGCACAATGAGCCAAAATGTGGACCTTTCTCTATCTTTGATGGTAAGTAAATTGCTAAAACTTCGTTTGTGGACTATCAGCCACACTGGTTCCAGTCCTCTGCAAAACCAGCATTTGTGAGATCACTCTCTTTTATCCTTCTTGCTCTCTTCCTACAGAGAGTACCAGTTACATCCATCTACATATATGAGCGCATCCGAGGTCTTGTCAGTGACTGTCCTCCGTCAACAAATATGGTTGTCCCGGTCAGGTAACGAGAGCCATCACTAATTAAATAGATGGCGGTTGATGCCAAATCGGTTTTAGCATCAAGCCATCTCTGAAGGGGTACTACTTCGTTGGCCAACTTTGCTGCTCTCTCCTTCCCCACTGAGACAGGGTACTGATCTTCAAGGTTCAAACCTCTTGCTATCGCATTAATCCTGATCTTGTATTTCCCGATCTCCATAGCTGTGTGCTGAAAACAAAAAGTTAACATAAAAATGAAGAACACTTAAATTGGAACCGTGGATCAACAAACGCCATATTTATATCAATTTTCAATTGCTCTGATATATTGGCATTAGTATCAGATAATTTCTTCCAACCTAAAGGAAACTCAGTTGTCTAAGACTTTTGTTCAGTTAATTGATCCAACAAACTACCTCAGAAGGATAACTCTCAAGCTTTGCTCTCTAGAATATATATTATTGTATGCCCCACTTTTAATTTTTTCAATTAAAAATTTTCATCATTCCCTAGACAGGAAATGCAGCGCACCTGTTCTTTTCCAGACCAATCGTTAGTTCACGCAAAAAAATCGAATTCAGATCTCCTGTCCAATATTATAGTGTCTTATTGTGTTCAATAAATCTCAGTCATCTATTTATATGGGACCCACGTCAAGCTCGCAAAATAAATGACTGAAATTTTATGAGACAGAATAAAACTAAATAGAAAATCTGGTCTCAGAAAAACCTAATACTATGAGACTTGAGCATAACGAGATCCCAACAACAAGCGAGAAACACATGGCCCATAAATTCAACCCAATTTCCATTCACCGATGAAGAAAAAGAACCTTTTGGTTGCAGCTTGTGCTAACAGATGTACGGTAGGAGACAGGAGTGAAAATGTAACAATACTTATACTTACTCTAACCAATTGCTGGATGCCTGCCGAACATGAGCCATATGCTGCAGCTCCTGGATAAATTCCTCTCTCCGCACCAATTATAGAAGAGACCATTACGATGGAGCCTCCAGAACCGTAATCCCGCAATCTTTGTCCAACAGCCTTTATGAGAAACCATGGAGCCATAAAGTTAATTTTTACAATTTTCTTGAACTCCTTTTCAGCTAATTGTAAAGGGTCTTGCATCTTTCCTGTTTCAAGCAGCCAAGTGCCGTGAGATTTCTTCATTACTTCTGAGTTACAATTCATAGTTATTTTTCATTAGAAACATAAGAACTACAAAACGCTGAAGATCAAAATGATGAGCCTAATTGTCCATGTGTACTGTCATGCAACATTTGATGATTTCAAGACACAGATTTATCTTGGGATGAAACCTAGTAATCATTCCTTGAATTCTACCCAGTAATCTTAGTTAACTACTAACGATAAAAGATCGCATTGACATGATATGGACTAAAAGAAGTAATTATAAGTGATGTTTCCCTCAGTAATTTCTACAAATTTTCTTGCTTCTATTGTATATCATCGAGAAGCAAGAATGCCTCAATCTCTTCCATTGTTATCTGATATATGAATTGTAGCTCAAAGTTCACAGGAACCATATAGAACATAACCTGCAGAGGGGGGATAAGAAAAATAGACTGTTTGATCCAAGGAAAGTACCTTCATAGCTATAGCAATGCACAAAAGCATCGAGCTTCCCGAGAATCCTACAAGCTTTATCCACGGCATCACTAAAGTGTTCCTCTCTGTCATCTTCCATGTCGACTTCTACCACTTTTATTGGAATAAGATCCTCGATTGAACTTGTGATCTTCTCGGCGAGAATCCTTAGGCAGTTCTCATTTCCCATCAAAACCAGCCTGATTTCATCCAAAAAAAAAAATGTTTTTAAGAAAACAGAGTATTCAACAACCCCACCGCGTTGCTCTTTTTTCTTTTCTTTTTATTTTCAAGTTGATATTTTATTTGAAATCAAAAGAAACATGTCCTTTGTGTCGCCATGTTAGCTTTTTTATGCATAAAATACTCAACACCCAGTTGAAAATAAACTACAATGATCACCGCTTCCTCCTTATCCGTAAAACTAAGACCATACATCAGAAAGATTCCTTGGGAAACGTTCCTGTCAATCGACAGTAGTAATCTTAAATTATCGAACCCTTATTAAACGATCAACGTGTTCTAAAGAGATCACACGAACCGATTCAAGAATCTACCTAAATCTTTAAGACTCGTAAACTCAAACGGAATCATTCAACTGTTCTGTAGGTGCATAATGTTTATCAGACATGAAAGAAAATGAAGTTTACAACTGAAACTCGACCTGCATCCTTGTTTGGCTAATTGGAAAGCAATATTCTGTGACACTTGGTCTCCGTTGGATGTAAGCAACACCTTCTTCGTTTTATTGTCCATTCTTTGAGACAAATTTAATGGATCACAGAGAAAAAGAAGAAAAATATAAGAGAGAGGGAAGTGGAAGAAGTTTTTAGGAAGAGAGGGGGAAGAAAAGGTACCTGGCGAAGAAAAAGGAGAGTGAAACAGAGAAAGAATAATATTGATCAAGAGAGAAAAGAAGAAGAAGGAATGATGGAATGAACAATTAAACGAATGGGAAAATGAAGATTTGATAGGATGGCAAACCAAAATAAAGAGGTGGTGAAGTGAAAAAGTCGGGTGGTCTAATGCTTTCTGCCACTGCCAGAACAGAGTTCCCCTTTCACGTGTGCCACTTTGGGTTGGGTTCACGTCTCAATCTCCTTATGGGAATTTAAGCTTGGGAAATTGTTAGTTAGCGGGTAATTGACCAAACAATTTCTCTTGTAATTCCCACGGGAAATTGTTAGTTAGACCGGTAATTGACCAAACACTTCCTTCCTCCGTGGACTATAAGGATATTGAATTTGTGTAAAAACTTGTATTATTGATTGCCAAAGTGATTACAATTTATAGAAGAGATTACAAGAATATAAGAGATAAAATAGCATATAGTTACAACAGTAAGATTGAGAAATGTTATGTATAATCTAAGTTGTTACAACTAATTATAACAACTAGCTTAGCTATTATAGATTTGAATTAGAGTTTGTTGACAACGTGAACTTAGTCTTTACATGCCCTCGCAAGATGGAGGATCCATTGGAGACTCCAATCTTGGAATGAAAACAAAAAAATTGACTGCGATCAAGAGCTTTTGTAAGTATATTTGCTAATTGATCCTTCAAGCTAATGTGCAGTACACGTAAGGAGTTGTTGGAGACCTATTCTCGAATGAAATGATAGTTAAGTGCCAAGTGTTTCATTCAAGAGTGATAGACAAGATTAGCACATAAATATGTTGCTCCTGTATTGTCATAAAATAAGCTCGATGGTTTTGGCAGAGAAACACCTAATTAATCTAAGAGATTTTGAGCCCAAGTAACTTCTACTGTTGCATTTGCAAGAGCCTTATACTCAGCCTCTGTAGATAATTGAGAAACAAACTTTTGACGGGCTAACTTCCAAGAGATGATATTAGAGCCTAAGTATAACGCATACGCCATAGTTGAGCAACCATTATCAAGGGTACCACCCCAGTCGGAATTAGAGAAGGCTGTAAGATGTTGAGAAGAATCCCTTTTGAGAAATAAACCATGATAAATTGAACCCTTTAAATATTTGAGTACATGTTTTAAAGCTTGTAGATGCTATTGAGTTGGAGCATGCATAAACTGAGATAATTTATTGACATCAAATGAAACATCAGAGTAATGGCAAGATATTGTAAAGATCCAATAATGCGACGGTAGTTAGTGTCCTCAACTTGGGAAGAACCATCAACAAGAGAATAAGTTTCAAAAGAACTTATGAGGGTGGCAACTTCCTTAGCACCAACCATGTTAAATCGATCAAGTAAATCAACAATATGTTGATGTTGAGAAAGAAATAAACCCGATGGAGTAGAAATAACCTCCACACCCAAAAAATGATACAGGGAACCCAGATCTTTAATTGAAAACTGATTGCCTAGCTTGCGAACAAAGCCATCGAGAAATTTAGAATTGTTACCCGTAAGGACGATATCATCAGCATAAATAAGAAAATAAAGTGTGACGCCATTGCAGTCATAAATAAATAAGGATGCATCAGCAAGTGGTTTAAGAAAACCAACAGTAACTAGAAAATGTTGGAATTCACTGTACCATACCCGAGGAGCCTGTTTGACACCATATAAGGCTTTACGAAGCTTGCATATGTGATTTGAATACTAAGGGTGAACATAACCAGGAGGCTGCATCATGTAGACATCTTCGCGTAACATGCCATGCAAAAATGCATTGTTTACGTCCAAATGATGTAAAGGCCAATTTTGAGATAAGGCAAGACATAAAACATTGTGTATTGTAACAGGCTTTGTAATAGGACTGAGGGTTTCAAAATAATCTCTTCCTACTTATTGGAGAAAACCCTTTGCCACAAGACGAGCTTTGTACTTGTCAATAAAACCATAAGATTTCTGTTTAATACGGAAGGCCCATTTGCAACTGATTGGAACATGAGATGATTTGGGAACCAATTACCAAGTACCATCGTGTAACAAAGCATTAAATTTAGCATCCATAGCATTGCGCCAGAGAGGAACTTTCATTGCTTGTGTAACAGTGATAGGTTCAAAGGGAGGAGGAAGTGGGTGTTTGGTGGTGAGATTCAGAAATTTATCATTATAGTATTTGGAATTTGGCTTTCGTATGCAAGTTGGACTTGGGGAAACAGATGATGAATTTGGTGGTGATGGAGTAATATGTGGAGAAGAGATGGTAGAGCTAGATGCAGAAGAGGGAGAGTGTAGCAAAGAAAGACCAGTCTCCACAACGTGTCGATGATGCTGTTTGGCAATGCCATTATGCTCAGGTATGTATGGAGACTTTGTGAAATGAGAAATCCCACAAGAGTTGAAAATGGGAATAAGCTTTTGGTACTCCCCTCCATTGTTAGAGAAAACTAAAATAATTTTAGTTTGAAAATAATTTTCTACTAATCGTTGAAATTAAGGGAATAAAATAGAGGTGTCAAATTTTTTCTTCATAGGATATAACCAAATATACTTAGTAAAATGATCCACAAAAATTATGTAATATTCATAACCATCAATAGATTTTTTTTTTTGGACCCCGAATATTAGTATAAATAAGTTCCAAAGGCTTTTAACTGACTAGAGAATTGCGAAAGAAAGGTAGTTTTTACTTTTATTAATAGAACAAGAAGGACAATGAAAATCAGAAATTAACATGGATGGAAAGATTAAGTCGTTGTGCTTAAGAACAGAAATAAGAATTTTATTAGAAGGATGACCAAGTTTGTGATGCCAAAAGGACAAAGAAGCTTTGGTGGCGACATTGACTTGAGGCTAACATGGAAAAGTTGCATAATAAACGTCATTATTGTTCTCTCCCCGTATTAGAGGTGTTCTCGTGCGAAGATCCTTCACATAAAAATGAGATGAGAAATTTTCAACAGAAACTTGATTAGATTTATATAATTTTGCTATAGAAATCAAATTTGTTTGTAAATCTGGAACACACAAGACATTTGATAATGTAATTGGTTTGGAAGGTGTATGAATTTGTGTGTGACCAGTGTGATAAATTGAAAGGCCTTTACCATCACCCCAAAATATCTCATTTGGACCCCCATAGTCAGAGTAAGTCTGTAAAGCAGATAAAGTTGATGTTGCATGATGTGATGCTCCACTATCAAATAACCAAGGATGTTGCGACATAGCTGGAGAATTGATGGAGGTAGTAGCATTGGCTACTGGACTTGGAAGTTTCTAGGAAGACTAAGAACTGGTAATATGAATGTTATTCTCTTTAAAAAATCTAGCAAGTTTTTTGCAGTCAAGAGTGTCATGACTTGTAATTTCATAAAAACGGCAAAATAAATCTTGTCGATATGACCGATGGCCATTCTGATTTTGTTAAGGATGATTTCCTCCATAGTTGCCACAGGACTTGCGAGAATTGTAATTGTAACCTTGAGTGGATCAGTTGAAATGTTGAGTTTGAGCAGTTTGCTTGTGAGCAACATTTGCTATGACAAGAGTAAGAGGAGAACTCAAGCCTTTGTATTTCAATGCTCTTTCAAAGTTAGTTAACTTATCAAATAACTCTGAAAAGTCAATAGAAGATTCACGAACTTTTAGAGCTGCTATCATATGACCGTATTCATTCCCAAGTTGAGTGATGATGTGGACAATAAGATCTTTATCACTTATTGAATTTTGAATAAGAGCTAGTTCATCTGCAATAGATCGCATTTCATTGAGGAATTCAACAACCAGTTTGGTTCCCTTTGAAGTTTGAGCAAGCTTGGCTTTAAGAGCAATGATTCTGGACTGTGAAGAGTTTACATAGCTATGAAGTAGCCTCTCCCAAGCTTCTTTGGAAGATGTGGCTGAGGAGATGATTGGTTGAATGCTTTTTGAACAGCTACCAAGAATTGCACTAATAAGAATTTGATCTTGCTGATACAAGAGAGTGTATGCTAAATTACAAGTATGTTTCTTGCTATCAAGATATTGCGGTGGTGAAGCTAGAGTACCATCAATGTATCCTAGCATATTGAAGCCGATAAGAGTTGATTGAAATTGTCTTCTCCAAACAGGAAAGTTAGTAGAAGTAAGTTTGATAGGGAAATTGGTTGGTGCATTTAAATGCATAATAGATGGTGTCGTTGAGCTAGACATAGTCGGATCGAAAAGAAATCTCGTTGGAGTGTTTTAAGCTCTGATACCGTATAAGGATATTGAATTTGTGTAAAAACTTGTATTATTGATTGCCAAAGTGATTACAATTTATAGAAGAGATTACAAGAATATAAGAGATAAAATAACATATAGTTATAATAGTAAGATTGAGAAAATGAACTGTACAATCTAAGTTGTTACAACCAATTACAATAACTAGCTTAGTTGTTATAGATTTGAATCCGAGTTTGTTGATGTCATGGACTTAGCCTCTACATGGACCCACCTTTGGCACTTCTATGGCGGCTTCTTTGCTCTGATCATTAAGTGCTTATAACTCTTGAGGATAGGGTTCAAATCACTTGTTTATGTTACTCTACGCCTACCTTATTTCTGTTAGTCTATGGCTACCTTATTTCATGAGCATGCATTCATTTATTTAATTTCTGTAGGTCTCGTTTATTAGATAGATGGATGTTCATGAAATAGGATAGGTACAAAGTAATAGAAACAAGTAACCTACTGTCCTAATATTCAATTCTACAAAAATTTCTAAATTAAGTTGTGCACTATTGCAACAAATGTGGATTATTTAGGTATAATTATGAGAGATATAATCAATTACGATAACAAATTTAACTACAACCTCAATATTATAATAAACACAGTTACAATTGCAACTCTAAATAAAACTCCAATTTCTACATTTTACATATTGAACAAGGAATATAGACTTAGCATTTGATTATAGTTTTAAACTTCCTAGGGAGATAAATTAGTATGTGTGTACCATAATAGCCCAAAAACTTAGACGGATATATCATAAATCAAACATAAAATTAGAAAAGAAAAATTAAAGATGGGTCTAATAGTTAGGTCTATTTTTTTCATGTCCATTAAATGTCATCCTCTTAAAAAATATTTTATGGGATGGACTTAATTTTGATCATATTGATGAAACCTTATGATTCACTAAACTCTTACAGTGGTTGTGGAGCTAAGTTGAACCTCAAAAGAACTAAACATTAGTTTCTTAAAAATAATTGATAAAAAATAAAAGATTATGGTTAATTAACTAATAAACTAAATTTAACAAGGAATCAAGATAAATCAAGTAAGTATTAAAGTGAGAAATTAAATGGTACTTAACTCTGATTTAAGGGAAATATCTCATTCAATTTTAAGCTTATCATTGATCTAGAAAAAATAATTTTCACAATTCAAACAGTTAGTCTAAAACTTATTAGGATATAAATAATAAGTCTTAATTTTTCCTAAAGTAATTGATTCAAACTCAACATTTAAAATAAAGTTTTTCATAAATTGATTAGATATAATAATATTCTATATCAATTAAACCTTAAATTAAATAATTGAAATAGCCATTAATTTAGTTTTATTATTTTTCGTAATTTAAATGTGCAAATTCATAAATAACTTATTTACTACTTATACCAATAGTTTATAATAATTACGAATTACTTAATTCATGGATAGCTAAAGAATAATCAATATTAATTTATTAAGCAATTAGTATTAAGTATTTATGAAATATAAGAACACAATTCATAAAATACTTGAATTAAAATAAAATATAGGTTTATAATAAAATCTCGTAAGGTTACAATTATAGTTTTAAATCCCTTAAATCATAATATTCGAAGTTAGTCACTCATAGCTATTGTTTCATCATCAAAATAGATGAAAACATGAAAAATGAGGAGGAAATGCAAAGGAAAACTCTCTCTTTTTTATTTTCTCTTAAAAAATAAGCTATTTTTAGGCTAATAGTTAGTAGACGAGTCCATTAAATTCCTCGTAATTCCGTAACCGATAACCCAAGCATAAGAAGCGTCAAAGAGAAAAAGAAACGTTATGCATTCGCACTAATGAAGTATTTGAAAGGACAAACGTGTTGACGAGGGCTTTGAATTTTTTTGGTTGTCGGCTGCTGAAATTCATCTAAAGTGTTGTTAGGGTCGGTTCTCGGCAAAGATTGTCGGGATGAAAGTCGCGTGTACGATTTAGAGGGACGTCTTTTTCTATCTTTTAAGATTTACCTAATACGAGGACAAAATGTCAAAATAAATATTTTTAATTGGATATGTTTAATACGGATAGATCATATTTTCTAAATTATATCTCTTTTGTCGATCCATACTTTTAGTTATTAAATTCGATGTAGTTACTAATTCATGATTTAACATGTACAAAATATAAATTCTAGATTTTACGAAAATTTTTATGAAAACTTTTCATTTGCTTCTCGTCGATAAAAGTTTTATTTTTCTAAAATGTATCCTAATATTCGGCGCTATAAAAAATAATAAAATAAAATTTGATTTTATAAAGAATAATAAAAATATTTATATTTTTATTCTTTATAAAAGCCCAAAAATAGGTTTAAAAAAGGGGCTTTTTTATTTTACTTGGGGCTTATATGCCTAAAATTTTGTGAATTTTTAAAATTTAGTCATAGAGATATTGTTTGAGTCAGTTTGTTTATATTTTAATAAATATATTTTCCTATTAATTGAAAATAGAGAATTATTCAGATATAAAAAAATAGTATAAAATGAGTTGAGGACGAGACTAAACAAATGAATTATTGCAATCCTTCTCCTCTCTATTGGCAGCAAACTCATTTCCTCAGCTCCTACATTTCAAGCAACCAAGACTTTTGACATATAGTGATAAAAGCTCTGAAATTGTGGACTGACTGACCAACAAGCATTATGGACCCCGTCAACGAACATATAGTGTCTAGATACTTATGTATAGGCCTCCGCGTTAAACACGGACGCGCACAATCTGAGCTTCCTCGCACTTGAAACGCGCTCCACCCGAACTTCCAAAACATACCTTTACATTATTTCCTGACTTTCCCTAACAACCCCTTTTTGTCGTGTATGAATAAGCCACGCCCAACGCCCATGTTGCGTTAGGTAACTTTAATATATGCCCATAGATGTCAGGCTGATGAAAACTAATTATGTGGGTTTGAATTTCGATACTATAGTCAAAAGTCAAGGCGGAGAACTGAGTAAAAACTCCTTTGTACAACGATAGAACAATGTTATTAGTTCGTTTACACACACTTTAACTAATTTGTTTAACCT
>JANKYE010000010.1:5125166-5144882 GCA_032467995.1 Erythroxylum dillonii
CCAATAATGATCGACCAGGGACAGTCTAGAATAGTATTATAACACTTATGGTTTTACTATCAAGTCACATACTTGATGCATATATAAAAGGAATATCTCATAATATATTATTAACAAATCATAATGTTAATACATGAATCACAAATGTTCATTAGCCTAGGGCACACTACTAACAGAAGGGTCCCATGGGTACAAAATGGAGAAACTGAAGTTTACACCATGAACAAAATGAGCCCATTTTTTAGAGCTCATATGCCACAAGTAGGCATCCGGGAGAAGGCTCTTGTCAATGTGCACGTGAAAAATGAAATGGTTCCACTCTTGTCCAAACAAAAGCACATATTCATGCTCAAATCATTTCATTATACTTTCATGCTTTTTCTTCTTTCCATTTAGAAAAAATGTTATAACCTCTTTCAAGGTATAACATAATCACAAGTTATCATGCATTATCAAATATTCACAACAATTCTAAATTCATACAATTTAGACATACATACACATAGGCAAGAATTTGCCCAATCACACAATAACTATAAATACATTACCCACCTAATTGGATTGCAAAAGTCCAAGTCAAGCTTGCCTTTCCTCTTGCTCTTGGATTGGATTTCCTTGGTTTCCTAAACAAACCAAGTTCTCATTCAAAACAATATTCTGTAAAATGTTATAAAGCTTCAATAATCACAAAAGAATACAAATCAAGCTTAAATTACCCTACCCATGGTTTGCCTAGGTTAGTAAAACCAAAACCCTAGTTTAGAAACCCTAAAATCAGAATGATTCTTTCTCTTCTTCCTCCCTTCATTCCCAACACAAACCCTAGTCCTCATTTAATCCCATTTTTTGTATCTAAGCAAGAAGAAAGATGATAAACGTACCTCCAACAAGTTAATCCTCTTCCTTCTTCTCCCTTTTCTTCATGAACTTTCTCCTTCTTTTCTCTTCTTTCTCCTCTTCGGTTTTTCTTCTTCTCTCTTTTGTTTCTCATGACTCTCTCTTTTCTTCTTCTTAACTCAAGATCATTTTTATCCTTGGTTTTCCAATTATGCCCTCATCATTTAATGAAATTCCCGTTTGCCTCTTCTTTTGATTCTTCCAATTTTTAACCTTCCAAAGAAGTTCGAAGCGACGAAGTCCCGAGGTCGCGCCATGGCGAAAGTCCGGCGTCGTCGCAGTGAAACCGTCAAATCACAACTCACATTGATTTAATTATACCCCTTTCTATTCTAATTTCAAATTACTACTCATGTTCACTAAATTAAAGACTCAATTCTAAAAATAAACAAATCATAAATAATTAATTAAACAAATAATAAATAATTTAGAAAAATTTTCAGGGTCCAACAGTTGTCCCTAGGAATGTTAGTGATCTTATTACTACAAATTGGCTAGCTTACTCTCTAGATCAATCTAAGGAAGATTGTATCATTTGGAAAGTTGAAAAATCTAAGAAATTTGCACTCCCAATTCTTAGTATAAGCTTGTATAAGATGCTTATGTTATTCCCTCTCACTAATTTATAATGTGGTTAGTAGTATTAGGAAGAATCAATACAAAAGGCATGCTTTAAGTTCCAGTGAATGACTCCAAATGGGTTTATGTTCCAGCTTCTAGGAATGCCTAAATCACCTATACTTCAAGTGTGACTGTTCCACTAGTCTATGGAATCAATTGTTATGCACATTTAATTTGCAAGTCTAAACTATAGGGTGGAAAATTATACTTAGTCGTGTATCTAGCTTAAGGATGAAATAAAAAGGGGGTCTAAAACTTTTCAATATGACATTTAGCATATTAGTATACTCCATTTGTAAAGAGAGGAACTCAAGAATTTTTGGCAACTACTTTAGCACTATTGAAGAGAAAGTTATAAGGATAAACTAAAAAATCATACTATATGCTATAGCAAAGGAGACAATATTGAATTTGTCACTTGAAATAATCTCTAACCTCTCTATTACTTGAGGCTAATGAGATTTCAATTACTTGAGCCTAGTGTTAGTTAGTTTACGTTAAGGATTTCCCTGTATAGTTTGTTTAAGATCATTTAGAAACTACCAAGTAGCTCTTTGATGTATTGAGTTGTATTTGCACTTTGATTACGTATTAATTCAATTACTTACTTGATTTTCAAATATATATAATTAAAATATATATAAATTAGATTATTTTTTATATCAATAACCTTAATAATATATTAAGTGAAGTAAAATTATATTTATTTTGTAAGTTATTTTAAAATTATTCATTTATTATTTAAAGTTTCACTAATTCGTACTATATTTTCTAAAATTAAAAACATGAGTTTATTAATAGGGATGATAATGGGATGGTCTCGATTCATTAGTAGCTTGACCAAACACCTAATTTTTGCTAATTAAGTTTATTTTAAAGTTCAATTAGAACTAGCTCAATCAAACCTAGATAGAAATAGTATTATTTAATATAACTAACAAAATGAGATTTAAAAAGAAATTAGGCCAGTTGAACATTCGAGTTAGATTTTGGGTTGATCTTCTAAGTTTGAATTAAACCTAAAATCTAGTCAATTCAAACTTGTCTTATGAACTTTAGACTAAACAGAGCCAACCAATCCTACTCCCTAGTCCTTTCTTATTGATGTGTGAATAATAATTTCTTAATAAATGTTGTCCACACTTGCCTAATTAATTATAATGATCTATTATAAATGTCATCCACACTTGCCTAATTAATTATAATTATCTATTATTCCTTTTTATGGGACTAAACTCTAAAGAGAACCCGATGCATCTCGTCATTTGTCTGATAATTCAATTCTCCATGTATACTTTAAAATCCAAAAATAAAAATCTTACATGTCATAAATTAGGCCTTCTAAAAAGTTTTTTTTAATTCTCTTTTACTTATAATTCTAATCTTTTTTAGAAAAACTAATTTCCTCTCTTAAACTCTGACGACATTAACAAAGATCTTAGTGTGATGCATATTTGCCAAATTCTTAAAGCATTTAACATCTGATTCTTTCCATTCTTCAAATCTCTATCTCTAAGTGATGAAATTTCAACTATAACTAGAAAAATTGAACTCATTTATAGCACGTCTAAAACCCTGCTAATGTTTGCTAAATATTAAAAAATTTGTGATCCTTTCACAAACACCTTTTCTCTCAAGTTTGTCAAGCTCAAAAACAAACAATAAGAACTTCTAATTTGGATCTTAATTCTTTATCTCATCTATATCTTAGCTTTCATAACTCTATACATCATTAATATATTTTAAAGTTTAAGTAAAACCATAAACTCTTAGATATTTTGTAGCACCCCACTCCTACAAGATACATACCCGACATCATGAATGATATCCGAGTTTGTGCCTCGCAAGGTTGGCATGCTAGAACACTCAATCAGTCAAAACTCAGTACAAATTTTTTTGATAACAAACATACACACCTTTTTGCGGAAATCAACATTTCCAAATCGGGCCGCTTTATTCGTAAACTTTTTTCAATCATAACAATACAATCAACAGAATTTCAATAGCCATTTGGGGCCCATTACAAATATAAAACACTTTAGTCATAATGTCTTTATATTACAACTTAAATACATTTGTACACACATTGTGCAAAAATCTTTGAATACATTATTCGATACAAAAATTTCAGAATATATACACAATTCAATACGAAAATAAATAAATACAATGCAGACACGAACTGATCTCGACCTCTATCCCTTACTTGTATGCTGTAGGGATACTCATGTCTGCGTAATGGGGTATTCTTCTGACAATGAAAAATATTTGTAAATTTTGGGTGAGTTTTGCAAACTCAATTAGTGACCATCATCGATGGCTCACCCAGTCACATAACACATAATTCACATTCACATCATTTCATATTTCACATTCAATACAATTTAATCATTCATATTATGCATATGCAGTGCACATGAGACTCACTTTCTATTTGTTACTTTATTGTGACCGAGTGCCTAAACTGTCCCGTATCCATTGGATACCGGGCTCATTATTAACTATCCCTTATCCGATGAAGATACAGGGCTCATTTTACGTAGTGAGCTTTAGGCTCTTAATCACTTCCTAAGCTCGAGGCTCTTTTCACATTTTAAGCTTTAAGCTCTAATCGGTGGCTACTCAGGTCATAACTGCCATTATGTTTCATGAATTCATGAAATGGAATGCCTCACATATATTTAATCAATTGAAGGTGCTCAATATCACACAATCATATCCACTATCACATTCCCATTCACATTGTCATTGGACCTTAGTCCAGCATTCAACACTTAAGCCGAGAAAAACACTTACTCCGTCCAATTTACATTCAATGAGCACTTCAATATTTCATTCATACATCATATTCATTGAACCTTTTGTTTGGAAACCAACACAATAAATCACATTCATATAGTCATTCAGTAGTTAATTAATACAAAAATTCAAACAAAACAAACATTGAAATAAGACCATGTGGGTCTACTCACAGTACGCTCCAGACTAACAACTGCTTCCAAATTCTAGAAACGCCTGAATGCGGATGTTCTATCCTGTATCATCATTATGCAAAACACATATTGCACACACATTATTATTTGCACAATCACATAAACATTCAGTTTTACACATATGTATATGTGCAATGTATAATGCATGCTCAATGACAATTCCGGGTATATTTTCTAAATCCACAAATTATGCTCATTCTCATTTCATAATTCATATTTGTCTAATTGAACTTAGATTTACATTTCATTTGCACATGATCATTCTAAATTCTTCATTCAATCTTTACCCTTTGTATCTGTCTAGCTTATTCATAAACTTACACCTCAAGAACATTTGGTTACTCTATATCATAACTCAATTTCTCATCATCTCTTATCTAAACTCATATGATCTCATAATATCCAATTCTCTTTCACAATTAATCCCTTAATACATATTACTCAACTTCTTTGAGTCATAACTACAATCACATGAACATCTTCATTCCCATTATACTCATGCCTTCAGTCCTTTGATATTATCCCTTCATTCACTAAGTTATAACCTTCATTTTCACTTCAAACATATCATACATTAGTCACATAAACCAAGGATCATTCTAGGTTCAATTTAAGACCCATTTAAGCCTCAATTAGGGTCACTTGACTCATGAATGTCCATTAGGCGGACATCCATGTCCGTTAAGCGGACCTTTATGGGTCACTTACAGAAACTTGGACATTTGACCCTCTAGAAATCAAAATATCTTTTCCTGATCATCATAGAAGTTGTAGATCTCGAAATCCTTTTTAAAAACATACCTAAATAACCTCTATCTAAATTCTACAGAAAAAGTTATGCCTCTTGCACCAAATTATGTCCAATTGCTTTCTATATTTTCTAGATTTCTAACTCTTTACATACAACATTCAATTTCTCATGCTTATTCTATCATTTCTAGTTCAATACTCATCATTTATCCATTATTCTAACTCCATTTCAACTCAATATCATCCAGAACCAAATTATAGCCTATGATTGATAATAAACACTAATAACAGAACAAACATATATATATACACATTCATCATCGATTTTCTGCACATATTCCACTTCAGTTCCACTTTCATTTCACTTATAACTATCACCTTGATCTTTCACATTTCAAAACACCACATTAATCCTTTCTTTAACTCTAGACTCATTTTATTTCATCACAAAAACACCCAAATAGATTCACATTAATTCATCACGAAAACATAACAAAACCCATTATGTATCCAGTTTTTCTACACTTTTTCCTACACCCAGTACTCAACTTCAAGTAAAAATTAGAAACTCTTAATGACAGAATTTGGATTTAATTTCTTCATAAGGAATGTATACATATGTCTCTAGTTTAATCCAAACTAAGAATCATCTCATTTGGATAACTACAGAAAAAGTTATGGCTATAACACAGAAGCATATTAGTGGAAATGTTTCTGCTAACATTTTCCAGATTTCAAAACTTCCAACATTTTACATCAAATTCATCTTATACCTAGTTTATCTCTTCCATTTCATTTCCTCATCATTCTCTACCCAATTCAACTCAATATATCAATCACAAACAAATCATGATCTATATTTGATCATTAACCAAAAACAGGACATGTTCATGCACCTATTCATCAATTGTCAACTACATCTCATCATTCATAAATTCTTATTCTTTCTCCATAACATATCTCTTTCCTAAGTTCCTTATTTCAAGTTGATAATCACTTCATATATACTTCAAGTTTAGCTCAACATCATCTATTCACAAATCAAAATTCCATGCTTGATCATAAATACCCAAAATAGAACACAAACATACACATTCGTCCACCAATTTTATACACTCATTTCTCACCTCATTATGAAGATCATTCAACCTCACGACATCTCTATAAATCATTATTCATCAATAAAAGCAAGAAATTTGCATATTCTTCATCATTCACGACACACACATACGTAAACAACCATGTCATGTCATTAACCCCTAACTCTCATTGTAAATGCTTCCTTTAACAAAAACCCATGATATTTGACAAGATACTTACTTGATTTAGCTTCCAATTCTTCAAAACCTTCAAGAATCTCCAAGAACCCTAGCCTCCAAGTATCCTACGATTATCAAATTTTAGGGTGGAATAGGTTAGGTTCCTTTAGAAACAAGAAGAAGGTAGCAAAGTATTTAAGTGGATAGTGATGGAAGAAGGCAAGGTTCAACTTTGAGGCTTGGATAAGTGAGTGTCATTATTAAGGAGAGGAAGATGAAGAAAATGAAGAAAATGGAGATGAGAGGAGCATTGTCGTGTTTTGCAAGTGAAAGACCCAAAACATGGTCTTTCACTTGATAAATTTGTGAATTAACTTGTGGTGTGGCAAGTGACACATGTCACTTGCCACATATTACTGCCCTATGGCTCCATTTGGTCCACTTTAATGACTAGTTAATTTTGTCTCCAATTTCTACTCCAATTGCCTCCCAATTTTCAATAACATATGTCATTAAATCCTAAAGTCATTTATCAAAATTTCCATTGCCATTGGACAGTAATTTCTACTACCATTTAACAATTGTTTTGCCACTTAGCAATTTTCCTAGTTCAAAAATTACCCAAATTTTCAGAAATTTTTCCTAAAATTTACCAAAAATTCTACATCACTAAATATGCCCTCCAAATCAATTTTTAACACATATAATTCACAATTCCAAATAAAATAACATTTATAGATCAATTATACCCGGAATATGTCAATGAATGCATGTACAGTCATTTTATTGTGTGCAAAAATTCAAATTCACGTGTGTATATGCTAACATTATGCATGAGCATGAAATGCAATTTTCTTAATCTCTCTTTGATCTCACATGTATCGAATTTTAGGGTTCTAACCCTTAGTATGAGAACAGGATGTTACATATTTGATCATATGATTTATGTGTTCATTTCAAATATTAGACATCACTATAGGATTTTATTTTATTCTAAATGCTAGGTAAAACAACAAACTATTAGGCATTCAAGAAAATGTGTTCTTTGAATTCAACAAAGTGCATTTAAATTTAACATGCATTTGAATTATTCAAGTCAAACTTAAATTTTGAAGAATTTTAGACTTCAAGAGGCTCAATATAGAACTCAAAGAAAGCCCAAAGCTTGATGTGGTCTGGCTTTAAGGCTTTCTTCAAGCTTATTTAAAAAATGTTAGGTCAGGTTGCTAATGATACATAGAGAAAATAAAATAAGGTGAAAATAAGGTGCCTATAACCTTTCCTATTTTAGAAATTAAATCATAAACTCTTTTTCTATTTAGGAATCCTTATTCCTCAGTTTTTTTTAATCTTTTCTTAATAAGGTAGTGTAACACCCACATACCCCCTGGGAGGATATGCAAGTGCCACACAAAATAATACTGAAACAATCTAAAACATACTAAACACTCCTTACATGAATTTCGTGAAACTCAAGCAAATAAACATTACAATCCATTAGGAGTTATTTTATAAACAAAACATAATATACATCATACATAATGAACTTATCAAAATATATGCCATATATATTACATCCATCCTGTAGTAAGGTTATTAAAAATCATTTATAGGATATTACAAACCTTATCCACAAATATACAAAATGTCTCATTACATTAAATACAACTCAAAGATAAACTCAAATATACATTTTGTCAAAACAAAACACATCCTTTTTTGGCCACTGCGGTTGTCTTTATCCCACTCTTTAAACTTTTTTATCAAAACCTACACGGAGGCAAAACTACCGTACTAAACATAAAGCTTAGTGGGGAAAAAACTAAATAAGATATGTATGGTGACTGTTTCTAACAGTCAAATAAACATTCACATGTTTAGAATCAAATCAAATCATAAGTAGTCTTTAGTTATTCATATTCAAGAGCAACCAAAACATTACATGTCTTATAATAGTTTATGATTCATCAATAAAGAACAAAACATATAAATATCATTAAAAAAATGTCATTGCTTCAGGACAGAATGCACAAGTCTCAAAATAGAACATAATTGGGCCAGAACATATCAGAACTTGTATCAAATAAGAATTCATCTTGTATCATATCAGAATTTATCTTATTTTAGATCAAAACTTATTTATAACAAAATCGAACATGTATCAAAATACAAACCAGGTTAGCATGCTAATCCTTTTTACAAAAGTGGGTAACTAGACCAGAACAGAAGATACTATGATTGGTATCACAGAACAGAAAAGACTTATGTCTCAGTATCAAAAGAAACTGTTGTGTCAAATATTAGGAGACACTGAAGTGTCGATATCAGGAGACACCAAAGTGTCACAGGAGTAGCTATAGACCCTTCTACGCATGCCTATTTACCCACGACTAGGACTTAATAGTTTTAAAACAATCCATTCAGATTTCAGAATCACAAGCAAATAATGCAATGTATAACATATGTCTTTATTTCATTTTGCTCCAGTTGAACTTATTCATTGACATTTGATCAAAGTTAACATGCCTTATAAATACAAGCATATGCAATAATGCATCAATAAAAGTATTAAGTCATCACACATTATGTATATTCACATAATTAGAAAGCACTTCCAATACAATCCCAATTATCAAACTCCTCAGACAATTGATGGTCCAGAATTATCACAATATCATAATCACATGAAAACGAAATAATGCATAAGTATGAATTCATTTCCTTATGCGCAAATTAAACACATTCATTCGAATTCATTTCCTTATGCGCAAATTGAACACATTCATTCTCACTGGAACAAAATTATCATACCTTATAAACATAAGAATTTATAATAATGCACCAATGAATGTATTAAGAATTTACACTTTACATGTATTCACAAACATTCATAGCTATCACATTATTCTTGTTCTTTAAATCACATTGGCATTCATAAATAAACTTCATTCCTTTAAGAACTTATAAGTTCCAAAATTAAATACTTTGTTATCAAATAACACCTTTCTTATGGTATTACTTCAATTAAAAATCCACATCTTATTTAACCTTTAATTAAACTATTCCATATGAAACTAGGTTCATTTTACACCTTAATTAAGTCCAATTACTCTATTATAAAGTATCTTAACCTTAGATGGTCCAAAAATTTCCCAAAACCAACATTTTCTCCTTCCTAAGTACTTCCCACGACTGTGGGAATGAACCTTATAAATCCCACGATCGTGGGATGAATGAACCGAAGGTTCACTTACCCACAGCCTCCAATTTCTTTCCAAAACTTGACTTCTAAACTTCCATTCGACACACCTTCACGAAAGTCTATCAATTTCACTTCAATTCTACCTTATTCATGCTTCAATACCTTATCAAATTCATGTCCAATCCAATTCAAAAATCATTCGTAAGGCTGCTAACAATCTATAATCTTTCCTGCATAAAAATCCAAAGCAAAAGCTATCAAACAACTATCATGTTCCAGACCTCAATTCATCATCAATTCAATACATATTCTATACATTTTAAACATCACACAATTAATAACACAACATGTTGTCAAGTTTATAATTCCCTTACCTAATTACCTTCAAATTCCTTCTTCAAAGAACTAACCAAACCGGCCCCTTATGCAACCAATACACTTCCAAAATCTAGGTAGGTGTAGGATGATCTTAACACCTAAAAGATAGTAGCATAAAAGATAACCTGAGGTAGCTTTTTGATTCAGTATATAGAAAGGAGTTTAGTGTGATAGCACATCAAAATTGAAGTAAAATTCAGGGCAAGGAGAGGGGATGATTTCGATGGTGAATGAGCAAAGAGAAGTATGAGTTACAGTAGAAATTAGCCAATGCATAAGGTCATCCCATATGCAAGAAGAGTATCCTTACTCTAGGGACACTTATCACACACAGACACAAACCACATGTCCTTAAATGGAATAACCCACATGTCACACATAGAAATAAGCCACTTGTCCTCCATTTAAGCTACTAAATGTCGCAATTCCATTAGGCCACTTGTCACTCACTTATTGCTGCCACTTGTTAATTTATTAACCATGCCATTTGTCACTTAATTTTCTATGCAAAATGTCACTAATTCATAGTCTTAATCATTCAATTTTCCATATACCAACTTGTCATGCCACTTGACATTTTCCTTTTCCAAATGTACATTTTAATACATCAATTTTGTAATGGTATCAATTAATTCCAAATCACTAAGTATGATCCATTAAAGCAAAATTCAAGTCATATGCAATTCTCAGTCATATCACAAATTTTAACACCTATCATACATGAACTTCCATGAACATGTAACATTCCAACTAGTGTACAATTTGGGGCATTATAGGTAGAGTAACAATTTCAGTATGTAAAATTAAATTTTCAATCTCATTTTTGTTTAGGGCATCCAAAAAATGTCAACAACATAACCTATACTTACAATTTGTAAAAGGTATAATAAACTTAATAACTTATTACCTTAATTATTACACAATTATCAATTTTTTAATAAATATATTTTTATTATTAGATTTTTTGTCATTAACAATTTCTTAATAAATGCAATCCACACGTTCCAATCTCACTGATTCCTTTAGGTACTTGTCTCTTTTTTTATTAGTGTAATTTGTAACTTTTACCCTTTGAGTGAGCACCAGGTACTGATGAATGCACCATGTGTTTTGTGTGAATCATTTAACAATCTAGCAAGTCAAATCCAAGTGATGAATTTGAATTAAGTGGTGTTTATAGACCTTAATATATTTTCACTCCTAATCAACCATTTTTTTTCAAGTTTAAGATAATTTTCAATCCTACTCATTACAAGTTAAAGCTTTAGCTTCCTAAGTTAAAAGACACTTAAGAGAGCTAAACTCACCATTTAGACCAACTAGATGCTTGTCTCTTTCAATAAAATTTTCCTATATAATTATTAACTATTTTTTGTGCACGTCATATAGAACATAGGTAATCTTCTTTCCACTCCTTAATCACAAAGTAAATCTAAAATATCCATCATTAAGTCACAAGGAGATATAAGACAAAATCTTATATTAGCAATTTTAAACATATAAAAGAATAAGAAATCAATGAAACACCATTGTACTTCAAATCCTCTATATATTATCTTATTAAAAATTTTCCATTTTTATCTCTCAACATTTGACAACATTGAGAAGAATCTTAACCTGAGGCATAATTTCAAAGGTCTTATAGAATTTAACCAAGGAATGCCTAACTTGATATTCAATACACCATGGTCTAGTTTAGGCATAACTTTGGAAGAATTACTAATAAAACTTGCTTCAATGTGTTTAAAGTCCTAAATAAGAAAGCTTTATAGCATAAGCAAGTATGTTTTAATCATAACCTTCCTAAAGCACTCTTTATCTTATAGGTGGTTGTCAAGCAAAGATTAAGGACAATAAATAAGAATGAAATTCATACCAATAGCCTTTCCTATAAGTTTTAAAATTAGGATACAAAAACCTCATTCCATATGTTTTTTAAATTCCATTTTTCTCAACCTTGCGGTCACAAATTCAAAGTTCATGCAACCTTGTCTATACTAAAATTAAATGGCTAAAAATAGTTGACTAGGTAAGGAAACCATATAATTTGAACTATGGATACTATATTGTATTTAAACTTGCTCTTATTTTTTTGGCATCTATGTACAATAGAAAGAAAGAAACTTGAGAACCTTTTGTGACACACAGCAAGAAATTTAAACAATAATGAGAAATAAATTAAATTGGATTAGGAAAATCATCATTGCCAATTATATTCACACATTTTTGAAATGGAAAAGAGATGGAACCTGACCAATGATTAATCTTCTAAGATTTTAAATGAATATAAATGATGGCCCTTATACTAGATTGGATTAAATTAAGCCTATGCCTGTATAGACCTCAAATACCATTAAAAAAAAGGCATAAGACATTAGGCTGATTACTAGCTAGTAGAGCACTATCTTGACTTTCAATTATCATTTAACAATTTCTTAACAAGTAGTTCTTGTGTAACTTCTTTAAGCTAGTAGTTGTATTATATAATCCATTAACTATGTTGATAGACCTTTTTTTAACTTAACTCTATATATTTGTTTAATAGACTAGTTTCCAACTTGTTGTAGAATCATTGCATTTTAGTATAGCTTATTACTTTTACTTATACTCACCTTATAATACTTATATAAATTAAATTATTTTTTAAATTTCAAGAAAAATTTTCTCATATTATATGTTTTATACAATAAGCAAACATCATAATTCTAGCTAACTACGAGTCAATCCCATAAGGACTGTGATTACTAGTACTAACCATCTTTATATTATCTAACCTAAATAAACGAGTGATTAAATTAGAAAAGGAAACAAAACTAAAATAAACAAGAGTTAATCAACTAAGGTAATAGATAAGAAAAACAATCAATAGATTGAATAAACATAGATGTAGAATCTCCTTAGAACTTCTTTATATTTGAATTTATCTTGATTCAATGATTAATCCTGATTACTTAAACCTATAGAAATTCTTAATCTATAACCATATTCTCTCTTAAGACATATAATTCCTATCCGTGGAATGACAAAAATCGCTTTCTAATTAAAGAAACCTAAGAACCCATTAACTTGCTTTGTGAAATCTCATAATAGGTTTCATCCTAACTTAAAAAGATTATATAATCCTATCTTTAGAAACTATATATAACCCTTATCATTCATGTTCAAATATAAACATATAAATCATTTCTCGATCTCAATATATAAATCTAATTGTTAAATCTTCAACTCTCGTTCCTTCAATTTAATATAATTTATAAATATGAATAATATTCAGGAAAACAAAAATCTTTCATTAAACAAAAGAAGACAATTATAAAGTATTTCACATCTAAATCTATATCCTTATTTAGTTTATAAAAAAAATGTTTCAAAGTGACAATAAATCAATAAAGGATAAGAATGAGATCATTATTTTTTAACCTTGTACTTTTTGATTGATCTTGATGGAATCTTGCTTTCCTTTAAGATTGCCTCTCCTTGATGTGCTCTTTTGATTTTTTAGTAAGACTGATTTTTAGTACTCCTAAACGTCTCTTCTCTTTTCGTGTCTTTTTATCACAAAATCCTAAAAATTTGGTTAAACACGGGCTCATATTGGTTCCTATACTGCTTCACACCCCTCTTTGCTTATTTTTCATAAAAATTGCTATCAATATGGGTCTAACATAATCCCATGTTAGTCATGTATTGCTCTAGCTAAAAATGGGAAGAAACAAAATAACAAACAAACATTAAACATACGATGAACACAACTTTATATTAATCCCATATTATAGATTGGTCCCTATATTGTCCATATGTTCAATAACATAGTACCACATTTGTGTCATGTTTTGATAAAATCATTCCACAATCATCCAAATCAACTCAAACTTACTTAAATTCATTCATTCTTTAGTGGAGAGCTAGAAAAAGGCTTATAAACAAAAATATAAATCAAGTATGAAATCCCATATAAATCTTTAAAACATAAGCTAAATGCTCTCCTGATCAAGCTAAGAATATAGTGCAATTAATGCTTATCAAACGCCCCTATACTTAAGCATTTGTTTTTCCTTAAGAAAATCAATTTTATTACTCTCAACTTAAAAAGAAGCAATTATGGAAAAAACATTAAACACATCAAAGAAATCAATCAAGATTCTCTACTATTCATTCAACTACAAAATTTATTAAAATTTTAGGCACTTAATTATTTACATCAAATCATATATTAATTTAATTTACTCCATAATTCTTTAAACTTCAACTTAATCCACACTATCCAACTTAATTTATAAAATAAACTTGTATGAAAAAATGATTCATTCTTTAAATATTTTCATAACCCTTATTTAAAAAAACATCAACTTTAAACAACCATAAAAGAAATGTTACCTAGTCTTTTTATATGAGAGGAAATACCTTATCATGAATACTACCGAGAACTCAAATAGGTTACTATCTCAAATAGCTACTAACACTACTCTTTAAATTCAATCTTCTTACTTTGTTTAAAGACAACATAGTGAATTTATTCTACGCTCACTTATTTATACTTATTTTTCATTTTTTATTTTTTTACGTGGGGGATAATGAAAACTAATTAAAAAATAATTCACATGTAACTGAATGCATCTACCAAATATACACAAAGTATCATAATGTAAATCAAGTATCCATTCTTAAAATTAATAACTCAAATTGCAATCAACTTAATTATCAAAACTTGTAAATATTTGCCTAAACAAATCAAATCATAGTCATAACCAAACTTATAATAAATTATCTTAATCAACATCCTTTAAAAATAAAAATAAAATCCTAAATTGTTCATTATTAAGCTAATTATAACAAAATTGGCAAGCCTAACTGCTAAGTTCCTCCCCTATACTTAAGTTATACATTTCCTTAATGTATAAAACATGCAAAAAACAATGGAAAACAATAAAAATAGTGAAAAGGAGGTAAGGATAATTGATACTTTCCTGATAATATAATTGGTACTCCATTGATAGTAAAAGATTTTTGAAAGTGTCTAATATCATTCATATCTATATAGTTTTAGTGAAATCTTCTCATTCTAGCACTTTGAGGTAATGTTATCTGTATAGCCTGCAAAACTCGAACCAGTCAGTCTTTTAATTAGATAATCCCATTCGTGAGTCTGAGGTTTTAATTTTATTGTAAAAATATCTCAATATTGTATTCGTTCAAACATATCTTAAGTAATAACAATAAAACTATAAGTCTAAAACTATGAAAAACTAAAATCAAATGTAATAAGAATTAAACATAAAACAAAACATTCTAAAGCTAACTCTTAAGGATTCATAAATCTAATAAACTTTCAACTATTGGTTCTTTATGAGTCCTTTAATTAAACTTCTCTACAAGCCCTTCTTCATTCTAGATCTATAATCATTGGTTCAATAAAGGCTTATTAGCCTGCAAACATATCACATGATGCAATATAGGAAGGACATATGGCTTCAAATTAGTAATACCAAGTAAATCTGCTAATTCCCTTTTTATCAACTGATAAGTGTAAATTGTATCATGTTTTAGGGCTTAGTTTGATATATATTTAATTTTTAATTTAATCGTTTAGTATATGTTTAGGATTGAATTGTGTTAGTTTGTTAAATATTTACGTTTTAAGTGTTTTATGGGTTAGTACAAGTCTTTGAGCTTAAATGTTATGTTTTTAAGGTACCTTGATGTGTTTGTTAGTGTTTCAGGGTCACATTAAAGAACGGAGAAGTTTTAGAGACATTTGAGCTGAAACAACGGCCCACGATCGTAGCACAACAGGCCACGATTGTGACAGAAGCACCAGAGTTAGCCCATGGTTATGGCCCACATGCCATGATCATGAAAAAAGTCCAGGATATGGCCCACGATCGTGACAAAAGGTTCGAATGTGGCCGACGATCGTGGCCTGCATCAGGTAAACACTCAGACACTCAAAAACGTCAAGTTTTAATGTATTTTTGGACCATTCGGACCTTGAAAAACTATAAGGCTGCTTAAAACACATAGGATATTTAAAGAACAAGACAAAGAGGCAAGAAGAGCTTTTGCATCAACCATTTTTTAGAAACCCTAAAGAGAATTCATGGAGAGATTGAGAAAGAGAAGAAGGGAGAGAGAAGTGAAGAAGAAGCTTACTCGATATACTTCCCGGATGGGAGTTTCCCAACGTCACTGCCTCTCATCATCCGTTCAGAATGTATTTCCTGTTTATTTTCAATTATATTATTGTATAGAATTGGTAATAATAGTTTAACAATAGGATTTTTGAATGTTGAGATATTCTAAACTCACCTTCGGAGTTTTATCTTTGAATTATTGAAATCTGATTGTTTATGTTTTATTAAGTTTATTGTGATTTAATTCTGCAATTGCATAATTCGATAATAAATTGAGAGGGTGAATCGAATGAAAAATAATTAAATTGGGCTAACAAGAGTTATGTGATTTTATAGAACAAGAATTAAATCAAAACTGTAAATTGTGTGAAGAGAGATCTTACATACGTTTCTGATAGTTTATTAGGCAACTTTAGAACTAACTATGGTTTTGGATGGGTTGTTAGTTGAGAGATTGTAACTTCTATAATCTGATTAGGGTTTATGATTTAAGGTTAATAGTTATAACTTGAGAGAAAGTAATCAACCATAGGATCATCTAGAACTAATAATTCGGTAATTCATAATCAGTTAGGTTAGAGTTAAGGGTAAGTAAATTCCCTTTCTCGCAATTGGTAATTCCCTTAGGTTGATTATTGGGTGTGTGTTGCAACTGTTGAATTATTTATATTTTCGTGATTGATTATTGATTTGATTTGATTGATTGAATTGAATTCTCGTTTTAGTTTCGTTACATTTTGAATTCTGCGAATTGTTATGACCTTAGATTTTACGATTAGATTTTCCCTCCTCGTAGGATCAACACTTTAGGTACTATACTAATGAACCATGCACTTGCAGATTATCGAGGGTATTTATTAAACCTTACACACGCCAAACATCCGATCGTTAACAAACTACAAAAATAATTAGAAATAATAGAACCTCATAAATCTTCGATTGATTTTGACAATTTACTATATGAGAATTAGGAATTGACCGTATTTAATGATATTATTGAAAGTTCCTCGAAAACTTGCTTGTTTAACTCCTCCCCTCCATCTTCCTCTTTTTGAACAACAATCTTTTTTTCTTCTTCTTCCTTCTCATTCTCCAAAACTTTTAGCTCCTCTTCACTATTTAAAGTTTTCACTTTCATTTGCTCCTTAGGATTTGCCTTATTGTAGTTGAACAAAACACCTTATTGCTCTTCGGAGATAAACTAAATGAGTTATGCAATCGAAAAATCTATGTTATGAATGGTGGTAAGATGTTTTTTAATGCTTTGGATATCAGTCTCAGTTGTAGAAAGGATTCTAACGGGCTCCTCGAGAAGTTGAACATCTCTTATTGTTTTTGTTACAAAAATTCAAATGGAATTTAATCATTTAATAAGAAATTAAGAAAGTTGCTCCACCTTAGATTATAAGTACACCTATAGGAGATAATTTGAAGCAAGTCCTCTACGAAATTTATTATTGGGGTAATGGCTATGAAAAATATCATAGAGTGTAGCTAATACGAATTAAACTTCCAAATACATATTACCATGCCTTTTGTTCCAAGCTTCTATCTATAACTCCTAGAGAGTATTGTTCTCTCCATCCTTTCATTGTGTTTGGTAGTTATAACAATGAACAATCCTAAAAATAAGCCACAAATACAAGCTTAAGAAAGATAGTTCTATAAAAATAAATAAATATAAAAAAAGCAAAGTAGTCTAATTTACCAAAATAAAATAAAAGCATAATCAAAAGAGAAAAATGACTAGATTAATAAATATGGATTTCATAATATTACAATACCTGAAAATGTTGCCAAAAGCTTGATGTGTGTTTTATACGTTGTAGCTGGCATCGACGAGAATGAGTCAATCTCACAAGGACTGTGATTACTAATATTAACTGTCTTAATATTATCTAATCTAAATAAACAAGTTATTAACCTAGAAAAGGGAATTAAACTAAACTAAACAATAAAGAAGAGTTACTCGACAATAATGATGATAGATAAAAATAACAATTAATAGATATAATAGATTTAGATGTCTAATCCTCCTAAAACTTCTCTATATTATCTTTAGCAGCCACATGCAACCCTTATCATTCATGTTATGATCTAAATATACAAATCACAAATGTAATTATTGAATCTTTTTGTTCCTTTAATTCAACATAATATATATAAATATTAACAATTACCAAGAAAACAAGAATGTTTCATTAAATCAATGATCAAATCAGAACATAATTCTAGAGTTTATTGCATCTAAATCCATATCCCAATTTTGTTTATAACAAAAGAAAGAAAATTGAAAACTAACAATAAAGAAACAAGAGATAAGAATGGGCTTATAATTTTTTATTCTTTATGTTTTTTAATTGATTTTAATGGAACTTTTGTTTGGAAGATTGTTTCTCGTTAATTTGTTCTTGAGTTTCTTGAGCTTTAGGATGGACTTTGGTGACGTTTCAGTCGGTCAAACTTCTGAGTTAAATTTTGTGTCAATCTTCGGACCAGGAAGTCATCTCTTGTTTTGTCCGATAATTCAATTCCCAAAAATAAAAAAATCTTGCAAATCTTATATTAGGGCTTCTAAAAAGATCTGTTCAAACTCTTTTCTACTTCCAATTCTGATCCTCTTTGCAAAAACCAAATTTCCTCTCTCAACCTCTAACGACTATGAAATGGATCTTAGTGTGATGCATAATTGCTAAGATCTTGAAGCATTTCACACACAATTCTTCCCATTCATCGAATCTCTGCCTCTGGCCGATTAAATCCGCACCGTGACTGGCAAAAACGAACCATTTAACCACACATCTAAAACCCTACTAATGTCTGCTAAGAATTCGAAAATGGCGGATCTTTTGGCGAAAACCTTCTCTCTCAAGTCTCTAAAGCTCAAGACCAAGCAACAAGAACTTCTGATCCGGGTCTCAATTCTATGTCTAGTCTACGTCTTAGCTTTCATAACTCGCTTGTTTAGTGTCCTTCGCTACGAGTCTATGATCCATGAATTCGATCCTTACTTCAACTACCGGACCACTCTGTTCTTGACTCAGAAAGGGTTTTACGAATTCTGGAACTGGTTTGACTCAGAAAGCTGGTACCCACTTGGGCGCATCATTGGCGGTACTCTGTACCCAGGTCTTATGGTTACTGCGGCAATCATCTACTGGACTCTTCGGTTTCTTCGCTTCGCCGTCCATATTCGGGAGGTCTGTGTTTTGACGGCACCGTTTTTTGCGTCGAATACGACCCTGGTTGCCTATTTCTTCGGGAAAGAGATATGGGACTCAGGTGCAGGGCTTGTTGCTGCTGCGTTGATCGCGATTTGTCCTGGCTATATCTCAAGATCTGTTGCTGGGTCTTATGACAACGAGGGAGTTGCTATATTTGCGCTATTGTTGACATTTTACTTGTTTATTAAGGCCGTGAACACGGGGTCTCTTGCTTGGGCCTTGGCTTCTGCTTTTGGGTATTTCTATATGGTGTCTGCTTGG
>JANKYE010000010.1:5193262-5205742 GCA_032467995.1 Erythroxylum dillonii
AAAGTATCCTAAAGAATATTGATAGAAGTATAAGGGATTTTGTATGGAATGGACCAATCAATAATCATGGAATCTCCCCTAAAGTTAAATGGAGCTCAAGATGTCTACCTAAGGATTATAGAGGACTTGGAATCACTTCTGTTAGTAGAATGGAAAAAGCTTTAATGAGTAAGAGACTTTGGAGAATATGTGTGGAAAAAGAAAGTCTATGGATGAATTGGATCCACATGGTGCACATCAAGTAAGAAAGCATATAGGCTATTCAAAGCAAACATACACAATCTTATGCATTCCAACAGATTTTGAACACAAGGCAACTTATGCAACCTCATGTAAAGCATTTTATAGGCAATGGAATGGACACAAAATTCTAATTTGATAACTGGCATCCTTGTTGCCACTTTACACCACTTCATACTTCCAAAGTCTACAAGGATTAATTCCTAAGAACACTAAGGTGCATATGCTAATACAAAATGGAAATTGGAGCTGGCCTTTTCACTCAAACAAAGGCCCTACCATTATCATGAATAGTCTTCCAGATCATCAACCCAATCATTTATAGGTAGATTCAATACAACAGGAGCTACATAGTACTAAAATATTCTATATTGAATCTTGTAGAAGGCTGCTATTGGGACAATTGATTAAATTTCAATTTAATAAACTTATGTGGGACTTAAAGATTGCTCCAGCTTACTCCTTTATACTATAATTAACAACATTACAAAGGTTGGGAACAAGAGATAGACTAAAGTTTCAAGTACCAAATACCAAATGTCCACTCTATGTAAACTATTTGGAGACTCTTGATCACCTGTTCTTCAAATGTGCATATGCTAATCAATTGTGGAGACAGCTTCTGATGATTTTCAATATGCAAGAAAATAACCAAACATGGATGAGCACTCTCAAATAGGCTAACAAGATGAGATGTAATGCGAGAGGTGATCAAAAATTGTTCAAAACAGGATTTGCTATACTAGTTTACTATATTTGGAGAATGAGGAATGCTAGATTGTTTAGAGAATCAAAGGACATTATGAATTATAACTGGATGGGGTCTTCACTAAACTAAGTTTGGTTTCTATGAAAAGTTCATATGGAGATTTTTTTCAAATGAAAGAATTTTAATAACTCAAGATGAGCTTAATCAAAAGTGTAATGATAAGAGAACAAGTTTAACACTAAGTCATATAGACCTTGGTATACATATATTCTAACCCAAATACTATTGGAAAACATTAGTCATTCCATAAACTTTTCATTCTTTGACTGATGGTGGACTGAGTATCATGAGCTACTAGAATTTCCTTGATCCAATTGACAATGGAGCCCCCCAACATTATAGCTTCCCTTTCTACTCCTCTGTATAATCTATTGTTTCTTTCGTTCTAGATTGAGTAAATGGTGCAACATAAAGCAATTTTGAGGATGATCCAATCCTTCTTCAAGTAATTGTACATTCTACTAGCCTATTGGATTATGTTTTTCCATTCATTCTATGAACAATGAATCTACATTTTACTTGGATTAGGATCTAGAAGGTTTGATATAAACTGCATTGAAAAAATAGCTGTGGAATAGTTTCAATATCATTTTTACAAGAGACACCTTGGATCAAAGCTGCTTGAGCTTCCACACCATCTATTCTTAGTTTTTAGTATATTTTTAACAGCTAACCAACTAATGATAGTTGCCTTAGGGGATATTACTTTCTTCCAAACTAACTCATACCATGGAACCTTAGGTTGTGCAGCTCTAAATAGTTTGTAATAAAAAGCATTATTGAATTCCAGAGAGCTATTAACAAGCCAGATAGGTCTGTCATCTACCCCCTCTGGTTAATAATTTAGGAAACTCAACAATCTGCCAGCCCCTCTGTAATTACAACCCCAGTCTCCATTTTGTATGATGTTGCTTACTTTGGCCTTTATTGGAATCCTAGTACTCAGATGAAGCATTTCACTTCTCCTGTAAAAAGAGCTAAGCTCCATCTAATTGTTAAACCAAAACCAGGTTGGCTCCCCATTTGCAATTTGCATCTTTACCCAAGTATGCAAATTATCATAAGAGACCTAAAAATGAGACTGATTTTGTAGGAATGTAATGTAGGTAGCTCTATTTCCACTTAAACTAAAGGGATCTTCTAATTATAGAAAATGTTGTAACTTCATTTGATGTGGCTGTCTTGTAATTTTATGATACTTTTTCTATTTATCAAATTATTTACATTTAAAAAATAATTACAATAAAAAACTTGAAGAACGTTTTTATTGCTCCTTTTAAAATTCTTAAACCTCTGTTTTTTTTTTTTTTGACGAGACTTAAACCTCTGTTATCTTTTAAATATACCGGAGACATTTTTTCCCGCTGTATGCAAATGGTTGTGTATACAAAGTTCTGTTGTACGAAGTCTACCGGTCACCCATATTGGAGGTAAGTAAGAAATGGAAAGAAGAAAAAAAAGATTGATATTGAATACTTGCCACTAATGGACCTTTTAGAGGTTTTCAAAAGCCACATGATCGTAGTTTAGCCAATAAAATAGGAAAATTAGTTGTATGATTTTTCCTTTTTTAGCATCTTGTACTACCTATAAGATCTGTACATGTACATTATTCAATATACAGAATACTATTTTTTCTCCATAATATGGTTCCCCAAAAACCTACCCCATGCATGATTTATACTATGGCTAACAATTAAGCAAAAGTTCAACACCAAAGACAAAATCAAGTTCACAATCAAAAGCTCAGCATTATGTTTTCTTTACAATCTAGGACTTGAGTCAATCAATCATCTCTTATTCAACTACCAATATTTAATAGTGCTTTGGTATAAACTATAAGGCCTATGCAACATCCACCATGACAAGCATGACTAAACTCAAATAATGGAATGGGCAAGTAGCAACAGTTTCTAGACCAAAGGAGATTAAGTAGTCTTTAGACTGACATTTAAGTGCATCATCTATACACTTTAAAGGGAAAGGAACCAAGGCACTTCAAAAATGCACAACAAGATATCCAAGCGTTAAGCAACCACACACTTTTATGGATTAGGGAAACTATTATTGCAAAAGACATCACCAACTTAAGTCACAGCACAACCCTGCGATGTTACATTCCCTATAGTAACTAAGTTCATCTTCTTGCTTAACTTTCATTTGAATCTAGAAACATTACATATTAGTAGTTTGTAGCACCTCCTTAAATTTGCTAAGGGTTTAGCCTTCTAGGCTACCTCTATTTTGTTTTCGTCGCTTCTAGTGATTTTATCAATTCAATTCAATTTCCAAAATGGAAGATGATTAAGAAAATGGGGAGGGAAAAGTTAGTTCATCTTTTAGCATTTAGAATCACTCTAAGATGAGTTGTAGGCCTCCAAGTGTGACTTGAACTGAATCACTCTAAGATGAGTTGTAGGCCTACAAGTGCGACTTGAACTGAAACCTTTGAATTGATAAACTCATGAAAAAACATACTTTCCTAGTTGAGCCACCCATATAACTACAACTCTCAATCCATGTATGCCAACTAACAACTTTCATCCATGTAAGCACACTAGTAGTCAATCACTCACTGGCACTTAGACGGGCACTATTAATTAACTAATTGTTAGTAAAATTTTTACTTTGTGGAAAGACATCTTGAAAATTCACATTAATATTAAGCTTGTTACAAAACACTCAGACAAGTAAAGCCACTTGAGTCACTGTGCGTTGAATCTTCAAGTCCTCTGCGCATGGTATTTCTAGCAGGCAGTCCTCTTACCAAAATCAATCCTTTGTGTTTGCTACATTATGGCGAATCAAAATATGAAGTTAGACTAGAAAAATAATAGAAATTAAATATTTTATTTTTCAGGGAAGCAAAGCAAGATTTCAATCCATCAGAATGTCAACAACAAAATCTATCATGATTATTTAATTTCACAAAATAAAATTTAAAGCAAATTTAATTTGATTAAAAAAGAGCAGAAGGAAACCTTGAGGACGGTGGGAAGGAACAATAAGTTCTTGAGGAGTCCTTGCCACAATAGAGAGAGCATGTAAACCAGATTGAAGCTCATCGGCGAGTGCATCGTACACCATACGGTGACGTCCCACGAGGCTCTTTCCCTCGAATTTCAGAGAAACAATCTTGACATTGAAGTGGGTCTCGCCGCCGGTGTGTCCTTGAATCGCAGCATGGCCGGCGTGCTGGTAGGATACGTCTTCAATTTCGAGAGCCGTGGGTTCCAACAGAGACGCCAATTTTGATTTGATTCTGGAAGCCCTAGATACAGCCATGCTCACTCCCCTTGAACCCATTAACTGACTCACTTATACTCGCTATAAGATTTATAGGTCGTATATGTATATATATACATATATTTTAATTTGTATATATACAAGCAATAATTAATATTAACACTACTTTAGAAGATGTGAGAGAGGCTCTCACTTCTCATTACCCTAACCTCGGTCGGCTAAGTACCAGTTCACGTCCGACTCAACCTTTCATTTCCTTTCTGGTAACTAAACTTGCCTTATGTTTTGCTATCTGTCTCCTTCTTTTGTTAGATCATTAACATTTATTTTTATTGTTAGATATTTTCTTATGGGGTTAAGAACAATTAATTACATGTTAACACTTATAACAAATTATCGATTAAGCTAATAAAGTTTAATCCGAATAAAGATAATAAAGTAGCTTAATAAAAGATCTAGGTTAGTGGGTTGAAGTCCAATGATGAAAATTGACCTCAATCAGCATGAGTTAGTTCTTTTATTAAGCTCGATATATATGTTATAAATGTAAAAGTTTAAGATTTCCTATAACTGCTTAAGCAAATCGTGAAACATATAGATACTATGACTTATTCAGAGATTCACATATTAAAAAAGAACATAAAGGCCTTAACAATGTCTCAAGAATCGACTTTCATGAAGGCCTCAATGAATTCAAGCTCATTTCAGCTTCAGAAAGTTTGTTTGAAGTTACGGAACTAAGATAAAGTATTTTCCACATTTCTTTAGTTTTTCCCTGTCACGTTTGATCCTAGGCACGTAAGATAGACTTGTGTTATGTACTACACATGGTATTAGAGCGGTTACACAATCGAGTGGACAAAAATGAAGGTTTTTTAATTTTTTCTCCATAAAGACTTTGGAGAAAAACAAATCCAATTTTCAGTTTTTTCCTGTATATGGTTGCTTGAATGTGTACTGCATGTGTTTAGTATCGAAAAACAGGTTGAAAAAGAGCTTTAGAGTGCAAAAAATCAACCTGAAACTCCCTGAAAATTGCATGTCTCCTACATACGCTTGCACAGTACCACCCTTAAGGGGGTGATGCACGCACCAAACAGCTGGTGGATGTGTAATAGGCTGGGGTACTACCACGTGTCAACACGTGCAGGGAACACATCAGAGGCGGTGGGCATATGGTGCTCATTTGGCGTGTCCATCATATATGCCTAGTGCACCCTAGGTGCATCTAAGGTGGGGCACTGCGTGACGAGCACGCCCACGCCACCCACAAGCTGGCTTCAATGCACTTACGCAATGCTGACATCAGCACACTAAAGAGCAAAAAACTAAAAAATTTCAAAATTTTCGTAATGATATCTCGGGTCTTTTTAAGTCAATTTCTAGTTCCAAAAAATTCATAAAGTGAATTTTTATTTTTTATGAATTTATTACATTGGTAATAAATAAAGTTTAATTCCAGAAAGAGGAAATAAAACATTTTAAAGCTAGTTTTGAGTGAATTTTTATGCTGTGACTTTGACATGAGGGAGACATAGGAGCTTTTTTGTGTCTCATATGGTAAGTTTAGCATTCGGTATCATATGATAGTCACTCTGATTGAGATTTTTTAGGAAAGAAAGTCTCAAATAAAGTTCATTGATAATGTTTTCAGCATTATTATATGATAATGAGAATGTGCATCCAGATTTTGCATTTATTAATGGTATATTATCATATACTATATGCCTATACAAAATGTGAAGATAACATACATGTGTATCGCTTGTGTTTGTGGACCTTTTGAGTACTGATGAGAATGCAGTCACTACAATGGCCTTTCGAATTAGTATTTGAATTATTCTACTTGCATGTTGGGAGATGTCTTTGATCTTATGTTTGATTATTTTGCCCATAAATGTTGGCCTTAAATGAGATTTTCAGATATGCATAAAGGTATTAGATGGAGGAAAACTATTGTTTAAATGATCTATTCACCCATAGGTGCTAGTGTCATAGGAGTTGACGGTGTGTACTCTGTTCTCTTTTATATGGAAGTCTGATTTGCATGTATCATGTATTCATCCCACAAGTGTTTAATGATATGTGTAATCAGATTCTCAATACATATACTATTTTATAGCTTTGAGTTTCGTTGTTATCATACATTTGTGATGATCTTTACATTTTCAATTTTGCAATCACCTTCTTTGTAAACAACAACACTGTTACCATTGAAAACCTTATTGGTGTCAATTTTAAGAAGTAGAAGCAAGATGTGGAGTTTGCCTAGGATATTGAGAAATATTAACATGGACATGCTGACAGCTACACTTATGTCCATCAACTCGAAAGCTGATAAAGCAACATTTGTAGCCTGGAAGCGGTCAAACAGGATGTGCTATTTGACCATTAAGCAATCAATTCCAGATCATCTACTAAGTGGACTTCCAGAGACGAGCATAGCAAAGGAATTCTTAGATAATGTCTCTTAAGGGTACAAGATCTCGTCTAATGCAGAGGTAAGTACCTTAATCAAGGAGTTGTTTTCCACGAGGTACATTAAAGAAGGGGGAATATGGGAATACAGAATCAGGATGGTTCACCTCCAGAGCAAGTTGAAGACTTTGAACATTCTGATTCCTGATGCCTTAGTAGTGCACCATACTCTAAATACACTCTGATTCCTGATGCCTTAGTAATGCACCAAGCTCTAAATACACTCCTTCTAAAATTTGGTATTCTGGTCACTGTATATAATTTGCATGATGAAACTTGGGACATCAATGCTTTAATTACCCATTGTATTGCAGGGGAGAAGAAGCTAAAGAACAATATTTATACAATGTTCTTTACAATAACCAAAGGAAAGGGAAATGGGTATAAAGGTAAGAGATCTAAATCCTCTCTACATGTACATACTGGTCAATCCAGTATTGTTAAAGGTCCGCAAGATGTGAAGAATATTAGGTGCTTCTTTTATAAGATGAAGGAATATAAAAAATCCAATTGCCAGAAATATAAGGCCTATAAAGAAAAATAGGAATTATTAGTCAACTCCTTGACTTTTATGATTTATGAATCTAATCTTACTACAACCACATCTATTTTTTGGTGAATTGATAGTGGAGCATCTAATCATGTTGCCTCCATGATGCAGGGGTTCATATCTAGTAGAAAGCCAAATAAATGAGAGGAGAAATTGATGATTGGCAACAATGAAGAAAAAGGGCTTATTAGATCTCATACATATGGATCTTAGTGTTGGGTTTCAATCATGCATCACATACATCAACTATTAGAATATGCAGTGAAAAATAAAACGAAACCCAAAAAATACAGAATCAAACATTTGTCATTAGATGTAGTAAAACAAAACATGAGCTTAAGATGTGTACCTTACAGTCTCCTGCATTCTTCATTGTCTTCACCTCTTCGGTTTGTTGTAAACCACAATGACTAAAAGAGGACGTCTCTAATAATATGCACACGAAGAGCGAAGCCTGAAACCTCTTAGGAAAAATGGATAGAATACACATAAATTGCTAGCTATGTGGTGTGTTCTTTGAGAGAGTATTTTAGAAGATGGTGAACAGTTCACAAAAGACCCTTTGTTTTTTTACAACTTTTGCACGAAAATGGAGTGTCTTTGACACCTTTTGGCCTCCCTCTAACCCTTAACATCAATGGAGAGTCTGTGGGAATTAAATGGCTTTTAATCCCATTTAATTTAGCATGAAAACATGCACCCCTTCTTTAAAGGGTAATTTTGTTATCTTGCTTATTAAAGGGTAATTTTGGCATCTTGTTTATTAAATGGTAATTTGGCATCTTACCTAATAAGCAAGATTTACATGTATTAAATTATTCACAATCAAATGACCCTAAACTATCACACTTTTGTAGCTTAGTCATGCATCTCTCATGTCTTGGATCCCTATCCAAAACCATTTTACTCATTCTTAGCATCTCCAATATATGTGACCCATTATGTTTCTAGTTATATTAGCTACTTGAATTAACACTTAATCCAAGCAAGTTATTGTAAGCTTTTCGGGCTATCAGCATGTAATAATATTTACCATCATTTGCAAATTCGAAACACCAAGACCCATGTGAGCATCAAAATCAAATCCATATCAAATTATACCTTTCGCAGTGGAAATAGCAAAGAAGCTCGAAGTGTCAGAAGAGCACGTCAAATGTCACACCTCTACCGGTAAAAACACACTCACAAGACCAAACAAATGGTTCTGGTGTGCTAGCATCACTCTTGAGACTTGTCTCTCTCTATCAATTGAGGAGGAAGATGACACTAAGGTTTCTTTTTTTTAGGCAGATGAGTCTTACCCAAATCAAGTCATACTATACATCTATATATATAGTAAAACCCTAAGGCCCAAAAACTAAACCTATTAAAGCCCAATGAATGTTCAGTCTCTTAGTGTGTAACCCTGTAGGCTTATTTAATATTAGTAGTAGGCCCAAGCTTTTTTTAGGCCCACAAGTTATAAGTGGCCTTTAGCAAGACATTATAACTACCTAATATTAAATAAGGTCGAAGTCTGACATTACTTGAATCACAGTACGGCTGTGCATGTAAGTTACGGATTATAAGTTGCTTGTAGTTTTTGCCACGTTCACAAAATTAAGATTCATGCAACATTCACGCCAATTTCTCTCAACCTATTTCACATTTAAATCAAAACACAAGGATTTATAACCAAAATCAAGATATGAAAGCAATAGAAACTAGACGCAACAATTCCCCCAAACTTGAATTATGCTTATCCCCAAGCAAAATAAAGAACACTAGATTATACAAGAACAAACAATGGAAACAACAATTTTACCAAATAATAGTCAAAGATATCAACGATCAATTCAATAAACACAACCTAAGAACTTAAAATTCATAATACTCCATAAACATGTTATTCTTCACATATTTAGCCAAAATTAACAAGCACTTTAATTCAAAGAACCATCAACAAGTGTGATAGACACTCACTCCACTCTCCATCCTCACAAGCATTCAAAGGTAGGCTATATTAACTCATCATTCATTTCATGTAAGGCATCTACCATAAGCTTACTTACTAATCCAATCTCCACTACTCATATCAAACACAAACATCAATCTGAAGGTCTTTATTTATGTTGTAATGGGGTCGGGCTAAGGGTAGGAAAAATGAATATCGCAGTTTAAAACCACAAAACAAATTGAGCATTTAAAGTAATATAAACAATGAAGCCTAAAACACTCAATTCCTTCCTTTTAAGTTAACAAGATTAGCACTTCGCTTTTTATGTCTCTCCTCTTTCTTTTCAATTTTTTTAATCTTCTCATCCTTCCTTTTCTTTTCTGTTTTTCTTTTCTTTTTCTCTTTTCTCTTTTTTCTTTTTTTTCTCATTCATTCTTTTTTTACTTACTTATTCCTTAAACCCAATTATACCCCTTCAAATGCTCAACTTACCTTACGGAAGGTACAACAAAGAGGATAAATAATCAAGTTCAAGGCTCATACTTGGGTTAAAAGAAAGAAAATGTTTCATATTAAACTCAAAGGGGCTTCATTAAAGGTAACATCATGGTCGCCTTTTAAATAAAAAGGGTAAATCCTAATTGCCTTCATCATTTCAACACTTGCATAAGATTATGTGATCTCAACTAGTATTTACAAGCAAGTTCTAGAGTTCTTTAATCATGAAAGAACACTCTTAACAAAGAATACTTGAATTTGGTGTTTAATATTTAAAAAAGGCTCAATTTCTTACCAAATGAAAAGTGTCATTCATCTATCACAACAAGCTAATGTCCTTTTAATCAAAATCCAAGTCAATTAGTCTAAGCATGCAAGGATACTCATTCACTCATACCATGCATTTCTAATCCCGATCGAGTTCATTTAATAACCATGCACCTCTACTAAATGGCAAAATAAACACACAACACACAAATAATATTCTTTTAACTAATACTCCCCCTCACTTAAACATCACACTATTCCTAATGTGATACAAAAAGTAAAAAAGGTTTCTAAGACAAAAGAAAAAATTAACACGAGAAAGGACAAGTATTAAAAACTAAAAGAAATTAAACTAACATGTAGTAAAAATAATAAATGTGGGTGGTGGTTGCGTTGATGTGGTATGAAGCACGACGTCCTTCATTGAGGAGTGGTGAACAATTGTAAGATAAACAAATAGAAGAGATTGAAAAGTAGGCCTGTGTACGTAAAACAAACAGATTAACCAGAGTTTCACTAAAAAGAAATAACAAACAACTAATTGAAAACCAAAATAGAAATCATATGGGTTGCCTTCCATTTAGTGCTTCTTTAATGGCTTTTAGCTGGAAACCTCAATTGTGATGCTCAAGGTGGATCGCTCAAAGTGATTGAGTCCACTACTTTCTTCTCTTTATTGGGACCTTTCCTCAAGAATTCGCCATCCTCCCCCTTAGTCGCATCTACCAACAATTGGCAGCAGTCATCACTCTCTTTAACTAAGTCCAACTTCTTTTCTTCTTCCTACAAAGCAAAATCAAAATATACAACATTAACCAGATTGAATAAAGAATAGTCTCTAGAGACAGTAGTAGTAGGGATAGGTTCAACATTAAAGATTGAAAATTCTACTGTTTCTCCCAAAACAGTTATGCTCAGCTTTCCGTTCCTCGTATCAATCAAGGTATTAGTAGTGGACATAAAAGGTCTCCCTAGGAGTATGGTGTGCTCCTTCCCTTACTGTTTAACCTCCCTCATGCCTAAAACCACAAAGTTTAAAAGAACAATTAATCCTTCAACTTTCACTAACACACCTTCCATTATTCCTTTCGGATAATGGATTGACCTATCAACTAATTACAAACACATGTTTGTAGTTCTTAACTATCCTAGATCTAATTTCTCATAAATAGATTAAGGTATAAGGTTTATACTCGCCCCAAGGTCAAGCATACCCTTAACCTCATCGCCATTACCCATTGATACTTGCATAAGAAAACTCCCTGGATCCTTCCATTTAGGGGCTAATTGTTGCTGTAGCACTGCACTTGCAACCTTTGAAACTATCACCTTCTTGTTTGGCTCGAACTTCCGTTTCTTGGTGCTTAGTTCCTTGAAGAACTTCATATAAGCCGGAATGTTTTTGATCACACCTAACAAAGGTAGGTTAATATTAACTTTAGAAAACATATTATAAAGATTGAAAAGATGCTTGTCTTGTTTTGATTCCTTAAGGCGACTCGGATATGGCATTGGTGGTTTATAAGGATTAGTCGCCTTATGCAATCTTGGTCATTCATCGCATTCAGTTGCATGCCCCGGCTTTTCACCTTTCTAAACCTGACTTGAAGGGTTATCACGCCCATTGCTTCCTCCATTCTGCATACCTTCTTCATTGGAGAGGCTCTCCCCCTCTTAATTACCTGCACTAAACATATTAAAAGGGATCTCAACATGCTTATCGATTACCTTGGCACTTCTTAGAATAGTGACTACTTGGGCTTACTCGAGTTGACTAGGCAACTTCCTTTTCTAATTGTTGTGCATTTGAGCCACAAATTGCCCTACTTGGATCTCAATCATCTCCACAAATTCCTTCAAAGAATCAAACCTCTTGTTGTTCATTTCTTGATTCCGAATTATGACTTGAATAAATGCATTCAGGCTTTCCTCTAAAGAAGGCTTTCTTGGTGGGTTTTGAAGTGAGAATTGCCTTTGATAAAAATTTGGGCTCTGAAAATTTTGGTATTGTGGTTGGGGCTCTATTGGTGGATTATTGGTATTTTATGAAAAATTATGGTGGTTTCTCCAACTAGGGCTGTGGGTGTTTGAGAATGGATCATTTCGCTCCCTTGGTTGAAAACCATTGAATAAGTTTACTTGTTCTTCCCTATCTACAAAAGGCTCACAAGAATACGAACAAAAGTTAGTAGCTCCATGACCACAAGCTCCACATCTACCACATAACTCTTGATTTGGAACGTTTTGAGGTATTCTTGTATCAGCATCTTCACATGACTTGTTAACTCAGCTAACTGCATAGCTAGTTCTTGATTCGATCTCACTTCATGAACTCCATCACTTCTTCTGTTAGACCCCGATCCCTTTTTCCTTATTAAATAGGTTTGTTAAATTGTTTGCAATTTGTATTGTCTTGTGTTTAGTATTAATTTAGGGTTTTAATTATTTGGAGGTTTAGATTATTAAGTCCTATTTGTTAGAATAATTTGGGATTTT
>JANKYE010000010.1:5227948-5250424 GCA_032467995.1 Erythroxylum dillonii
TAAAATCAAAATCAATTTTTATGATTTTTATAAGTTATAAAAATAGGAAAAACCCAAAATCATAAATAAAAAACTCAACCAAATAATTTTTTTTTTTGCTTAATTGAAAAAAAGAAAAGAAAAAGAAACTAAATAAGCCATGAATAAAATAAAAAAAACTATTAACATTTATTCGAGTTTAAAGTTACCAATATTTATTGTTTTGATGAAAGAAATTATATTCCGAGTTAAAGCAAATTTTTTGGTTCTCACATAAAAGACTTTTTTCCAGCTTACCAAAAAGGTGATAGAAGCTGCTTGTTTGCACCTGGTTCAGCATCTATGCAGGGTCGAATTCAATTTATTATTTCGTGTCTGCATTTGCAATCCACTGATTCAAATTTCAAACTTTTGAAAAGCTCTCATCTCTGCTCTATGCTTTTTGGGAATTCAAACTGGGCTGTTCCTTTCTTTCTTTTTATGTGGTGGGATCCAAAGTTTACAATGATGCCCATTGCCCAGTGGTCCATCTTAGCATGGGCATGCCGTGCGGAAGACGTGACGCTACGGTCCATTTACATTCAAAATCTATGACACTGACTTCTCCTCAAAGTTCAATCTTTATATTGAATTCGATACCCCGACAACAATCATCGTTCCCGAGAAGAAAACATTCTCTTTCACAACATTATTTGAAATGGGTGAGTTAAACATATATATATCTGAGTTTCTTCCTTCTTAATTTCATTCCAAGTTTTAAGCTTTTGTCTTTCTTTCTTAATTTCATGGTTGTTATAATCCCTTATTTTAATGGCAGACATTGAAGAAAGAGTGGTAATGTTGCTGAAAAGCACGTCCGAAGAAGAAGAGCAACTACAGAGCAACAGCGACACCTTTGCTGAGCGCGCTGAGTTCTACTACCACAAACGCCCTCAGCTTCTTGTTCTCCTCAGAGACTTGTATGGCGGCTATATTACCTTACTTGAACGTTGCAAGCGAAACGAATCGAAGAAAAGCCTTTTTTCTTCTGACACAGACCTGGGAGTTGATGAAATGGTGGCGGAACTTGTGTGGAAGAACGTGGAGAGGGAATTACTGCTTGACCAAGTTGGTGAAATGGAGCAACAAGGATGCGTATCATCCAAGATGATAGATTTGTTAAAGAAGTTGCTTGAGATTCTAGAGTCAGAGAGGGTGGTACTATTGAATGAGAATGCAAGGTTGGACCAAATGGTGTCAGCATTGTTGGAAGAGAACAGAGGACTGAAATCAGAGGGTGTGTTCTTGAAGAAGAAAGCAAATGAACTTGCAAGGTATGTAGTGAAGATGACGGAGGACCATACAATGTCCTTGGTTTCTCGCAAAACGGAACATCTTGAGGAGCAGATTTATGGGTTAAAGGAGAGAAGGAAGATAGAGTATTATAGTGATGAACAGTTGGTGACGTTCAGAAGTGAAACGAGAGAAGATGAAATGAACAGGAACCTTAATGGCTATGGCTATCGGAATGCGGGTTGGTTTCAATTTGAGAAACTCAAAATAATGAAGAGAGGAGAGAATGGTGCGAGAAGTTATGGTGGTGAAGGCGTGAGAAGTGGTGGCAGTGAGAAGAAGACTTCTTCTGCGGTGCAGAAATGGTGGGGAAGGATGAGGACAAGTAGTGTTGATTTCCTTATGCGTGGGGGTGGCCTTCGTCGATACTCGTCTACTTAATTAAATTGATCATATTCAGAAACGTATCATACTGCACTTGAACGATGTATATTACAAAATGGGCATCTAGACAAGGGTCACAGTTTGGTAGAAGTTACACCTTCAGGTCAGGCTGTGGGGAAAATGAAAAACTGTTGATGCTGGACAGGACAATCGTGACCGAAGTAGTACTGAGTACAAGTGAAGTACTACCAATGTTCTGTTTGTTCTTTAGCGATATTTAAATTTTAGTTTCAAATTCAATAAAAATATATTTAGTTTGTGTTTTATATTTTAGTTTTTTTCCTATGAAAATCATGTTTTTGTTTTTTTAATCGTAATCTAATTTACAACTAAATGGTAAATGCATATCACCTAATTACTTATGATTAATTATTAATAAAAGTTCTGCTTAATAAAACTTATTCATGATGAGCAAAACATTGAGACGCATTATCTCAAATATGAGCACTGTCAATGATCATTAGCAAAACTGTAGATCACATTCTGCAGACGCGTCCTACAGACGCCAAATCTCTGTACTCTTGACACATTAAACATGATTAGCTACATAATCCAATTCTCCCAAGATGGAACAAATGGGAAAGATAACATCTTAAAGGACAAGGGCGATGTCATATTAACAACATCATTAAGGTTTATGTCGCTTTTGTTGTCATTTGTTTTCTACTAAGGGCCCAGCTGACCACAATGGGCTGTATCCTTCCCTCACTTGTAGCATCCCTACTTATCTAGGAGGGAGTTACTTGCCCAACCATCAAGTTATCAACACCACGCAGACTAACTTCATATTGAGTATCAATTTAAATGAAAGTCTTTTCCCTATATCTGGGAATCACGCTTTGCCAAAGCAATTTCATGAATGCATCGTAAAGTTATACAACACAGCAGGATAGAGTATTCATACTGAAAAGAGAACAAGGATTCACCTAGTAGATCCAAGCTCAAGTTGAGATTCAATTTTGGTTGACTCGAGATGAGCTGAGTTGATTCTTTAGAGGGAAGAAACAGTTTCAAATGTTAAACCAAGATTGATAAGCATTCTCCCTCTAATACAACTAGTGTTTTCACAGGGGCAACAAATGCAAAAGCAATTAAGTATAGATTCATAATCCATCTATCACCTTAAATTGTATTATTCTCTAAACATCTGAAATTGCAAGACTTGGATTGCTTTAGAACGTCCTAATTCATTCTTTATCACTTGGAAATTTCAGTTTCAGATGTATGATAAGTAGAATGAAGTAAAAAGCGATCAATCTAGCTTGACCATAAACACTTTATGGTTTTATGATTTTATCGTATCAGTGGTAGAAATTATGGGTCAGAATTATGTGATTTATTACCATAATTAGTGTATAAGCTGTATACATATATTCTTACCTATATTAGAATAACAGTAATTAGCGTATTAGCTGTGTATATTTTCTTACCAAAAATAGATTGTACAGCAACTCCTATTTAATGGAAAGAATCCTCATGAAGAGGTCATTCAGCCAATTACACAAATTTGATATAGTATCAGAGCCAATACCGTAACTTTCTAGTCTTCCTTTGTTTTGGGTTGTTTGTTCTTTTTCGGTCAGTTGATTTCTAACAGCTTTGTTTTCAGATTTCTGGTTCAGATTTTTTTGAGAATGTCTACAGAAACTTTTGAGTATCAAATTTACATGAAAGAACTATGTTGCATGGGAATTTCAGTTCAGGATGTTTTTGAAAGGGAAGGAGCTTTGGAGTAATATTGTTGGGACTTCTCCTGCTCCAGAAAATGAAAGAGAATTCAGTCAACGGGAAACAGAGGATGCTCGAATTATTTCTTGGATTTTAGCATCTATTGAAGGTCATATGATAAACAACTTACACTCTCTTGGTACAGCTAAAGAGATGTGGGGTTATCTAAAGCGTATATATATATCATCAAGATAATACCGCAAGACGCTTTAACTTGAACTCGAGATAAGTAATTTCAGCCAAGGTAATCTCTCTATTGAGCAAATATTATTCTGGTTTTATTAACATATGGAGCGAATATTTTGGTATTATCTATTCTGAGGTGGCTAAGGAGGCCTTAACTAGCCTTCAAGCGGTTCATGAAGATAGTAAACGAGATCAGTTTTTGATGAAACTAAGACCAGAATTTGAGATTGCCCGGGCTGAATTACTAAATAGAAATCCAGTTCCTTCTCTGGATGTCTGTCTTGGCGAATTGCTGCGTGAAGAACAAAGAATGGCTACACAATCTGTAATAGTTGGGTTCAAAGAGACATCTGAGGTTGTCAATGTTGCTTATGCTGCTCAAGGGAAGAATCGAGCAAAAGGATCTATACAATGCTACAATTGCAAGGAGTATGGGCATATTGCCCACAACTGTGGCAAGAAATTTTGCAGTTACTGTAAGCAGAATGGACACGTTATCAAAGAATGTCCTACACACCCAAAAAATCGAAGAGCACAAGCTTTTCAAGCTACTGTTTCAAATCCTCAAATTACTGGCTCTACATCTGGAACCATCAGCACTAACCAGCCAATTGTTACTCCAGAGATGGTACAACAGGTAGGTTTCACTACACTCTCTGCCCTTGGACTTCAAGGTCAAGGTAATACTTTCCCTTCTCCTTGGATTGTTGATTCAGGAGCATCCAATCATGACTGGCTCATCTGATTTGTTATGTAATCTTCGAGAGTATAGTGGAACACAAAATATTCAGATTGCTAATGGAAGTGATCTTCCAATTACAGCCATTGGTGATATTGGACAGTTTCTCCTGGGCTGTCTACTAATTTAATTTCCGTTGGTCAAATGGTGGATAATAACTGTGATGTGCATTTCTCTCGTAATGGTTGCCTTGTGCAGGATCAAGTGTCGAGGAAGGTAATTGTGAAGCGACCTAAAATGGGAAGATTAGATCCGTTGCAATTTACAATTCCTAAAGCTTTGTCTTTAGCTTCTGTTATTGTTGACAATAAGGCAGCCATTTGGCATAAACGATTAGGCCATCCAAATAATGTGATTTTGTCTAATTTAATGAAGCGAGGTTTTCTTGGTAGCAAAGATAAGGGTTCTACTTATAGTTTGTCTCTTGATTGCTTTACTTGTAAACTAGGGAAAAGTAAAACCTTACCTTTTCCTACTTTTGGTAGTCATGCTAATACATGTTTTGAGATTATACATTGAGATGTTTGGGGTATTGCTCCTGTTACTTCACATGCACAGCATCAATATTTCGTAACTTTCATTGATGATTACAGTTGTTTCACTTGGATCTATTTTCTGCGCACCAAAGCCAAAGTTTTTACTGCTTTCCAAACCTTCTTAGCTTATATTGAGACACAATTCTCGACTTGTATTAAAGTGTTATGGTCGGATAATGGTGGTGCATATATGTCACATGAGTTTTAGGCATTATTGCAACAAAAAGGTATCATATCGCAATGATCATGTCCTTATACTCCTCAACAGAATAGAGTGGTTGAACGTAAAAATTGTCACTTGTTGGATATGGTTCGTACATTTCTCTTGGAGTCTTCGGTTCCACCTAAATTTTGGGCGGAAGTTTTGTCTACTGTAGTATATTTGATTAATCGTCTACCTTCTCAACAATTGAATTTTGATTCTCCTTACTATCGGCTTTTCGGTATGCATCATAATTACCATAATTTACACACATTTGGATGTGTTTGCTTTGTTCACCTGCCTCCTCATGAGCATCACAAGCTTACAGCTCAATCAATAAGGTGTGCTTTTATGGGTTATAGCACTGGTCAAAAAGGTTTTTTATGTTATGATGTTTCTAAGCGTTTGCGTACTTCCAGAAATGTGATTTTCTTTGAACATGAATACTATTTTCAGCCACATATGTCTCATTCCAATGGTGGTATGCTTCCTAGCTTTGACGATATCTCACCACCCATCAAGCGTTTTAAACCTGGTTTTGTCTATCAAGGAAGACAATTCCCTACATCACAAATTCTTTCTGACACTGATCTAATTCCTACTATGATTGCTCTTACGAGATCTTCCCGCATTCGTTGTCCTCCTGATCAATATGGTTTCTTTGCTATTTTAAATGATACTACCTCTTATTCTCAAGCAACTAAACATGCATGTTGGGTAAAAGCTATGCAAGAAGAACTTCAGGCTCTTGAGGAGAATCACACTTGGGATATTGTTCCCTATCATAATGGTATTAAACCCATTGGTTGTAAATGGGTATATTCCATTAAGTTGCGGTCTGATGGCTCACTTGATAGATATAAAGCGAGGTTAGTGGCACTCAGTAACCAACAGCTATATGGGGTAGACTATGAGGAAACACTTGCACCCGTAGCAAAGATGACAACTGTGCAACTTGTTATAGCCATTGCTGCTTCTAAGGGTTGGCCATTGGGATAGATGGATGTTAAAACTGCCTTTTTGCATGAGGATCTTAAGGAAGAGATTTATATGATTCCACCACCAGGTTTATTTTCTACACCATCCATTGATGTTTGCAAGTTAAAACGATCTCTTTATGGTTCGAAATAAGCCCCACGTGCTTGGTTTGATAAGTTCCTCTCGACACTTCTTAGCTTCTCCTTTGTCTAGAGTCAGTATGATTCCTCTCTGCTCCTTTGCAAGACTACTAAAGGAATCATCTTGCTCTTGGTATATGTTGACATCGTTATTACAAGGACTGACATTGACTTCATTTTCCATCCTACCGAACGCCTTCAACATTCTTTTCATATGAAGGACTTAGGTCCTCCACAATACTTTTTAGGCCTTGAGGTCCATTCTACTTCTACTGGTATTTATCTGCATCAGCATAAATATACCGAAGAGTTAATTGCTTTAGCTAGTCTTCAAGAAGGTCGTTCAGTTGATGCTCCATTAGAAGTAAATGTCGAATATCATTGTGATGAGTGTGATTTTCTTTTTGATCCCTCTTTATATAAACAATTGGCAAGGAGCCCGAACTATATAACTATCACTCGACCGGACATTTCCTTTGTTGTTCAACAAGTTAGTCAGTTTATGCAAGCTCCTACACATCTCCATTTGTCTGTTGTTCGTCACATTGTTCGGTATTTGCAAGGCACTTTTACCCAAGGTCTTTTCTTTCTTGTGGATTCTCCTATTTGTTTGGTTGGATATAGTGATGCCGACTGGGCTGGTTGTTCTGGCACTCAATGTTCAACTACTGGATGGTGCATGTTTCTTGGTAACTGTCTTGTTTCTTGGAAAAGTAAGAAGCAAGATTGGGTGTCTAAGCCTTCAACTGAGTCTGAATATCGTGCTATGTCCTCGGCTTGCTCTGAAATTTTTTGGCTTCGTAGATTATTGGGTGAGCTTAGATTTCCTCAAATTGAGCCTGCTCCACTTCATGCGGATAATACTAGCGCCATTCAGATTGCTGCTAACCCAGTATTTCATGAGCGCACTAAACACATAGAAGTGGACTATCATTCTATTTGTGACGCATATGATGCTCTTGTTCTCTCTATTCCACATATCACCACTACTCTCTAGATAGCCGATGTGTTTACTAAGGCTCTCTCTAAGCCATGACTTCACTTTCTTGTTGACAAATTGATGCTTCTTGATCAACCCGCATCAATTTGAGGGGGGATATCAGTGACAGAAATTATGGGTCAGAGTTATAAAATTTACTTACCATAATTAATGTATTAGTTGTATATATATATTCTTACCTATATTAGACTAATAGTAATTAGTGTATTAGTTGTGTATATTTGTACAGCAACTCCTATTTAATGGAAAGAATCCTCATGAAGAGGTCATTCAGCCAATTACACAAATTTGATATATCGCACATATTTATCAAAAATTAATTATGCTTCAGCACCAAGATGAAGTTTAAAAAAAGGATATCCAAATTGACATTTATGCCTTCACTTTAATATAATAATCTTTGATGTATCGAGTCTCTTGATTTTCAACAAATAGTTGGAAGGCATATTTGATAGTTGGCACAAACATGTTAAAATTATTGGCAATAATACATAAAATATATATTTTTAAAAATAAATCTCTTTTTCTTTCAAATAAATTCTTGAATTTTTTAAAATATAAAACATATACTTAAATGGGAATCTTAGAACTAACCTAGTTCCATATAGAAGTTGCAGTCATATCATGAGTTAGATGCACAATATGGATGAATCACAGTACATGAGCTATATTTAAGTGTGTAACTTGGAAATGTGTAAATGTCCAAAAATTGGCATGGTATACCATAATTAAGTAAGCAAGCATACATCCAATTGCTCTATTGATCTTGAGGTACATTAGCAGCTTTTAGTTTCTCCTGAAGCTTTGCAACTCGGGTCTGCATAGAAACATTAAGAAGATAGACTACTCGAATACCAGGGCCAAAATACAGAGATACAGAGGGACAAATGAAGGAGCATGTGACTATTATTACTATATTAGGCGTTGAAATTTTTTTACTTTTGTCTTTTAGCATAAGATTGATGTTTAAGGTGTATTCTTCATATGGATACTTGGTGATCTGATAAAATTGGGCAAGAGAGTCATTTAAAATTGGAATATGCTTGAAATTAGCCCAAAAGATGTAGAATTAATTAATTTTGGATATACTACTTAAAGGAAGAAGGGTTAGTCAAGAAGCATATTAACTCAATATAGTGTCGCAATAAAAACACGAGATAAATTAAAGGAAGGGTGATTTAGTGATATTCAATAGCAAAGGCGTCGATTCAAGTGGCATTAGGTCAATGTTCACAACAAGAAAAAGATTTAAGGTACGTTCCATACGAATAACAGGCAGCATATATCAATTAGGGTTTCTATGCTTATGTAATTTGATCAATTATTTGTTATGATTATTGAATTTTTTTAGTTGATGTTTTACAAGCTTTAACTCATTGAATTGAGATAGAATTGCAAAAACCACATGTAAAGGTTACAGTAATTTTAGCGTTACATGAATTAAATATCTTTGCGGGCTATGTTCATAATAATTGCATGAGTGTAACATGTTTGTGGCATGTAGCTATCCAAGTGTATATGATGTGTGTTTTAGAGACATCAATGGTTACTTTAGTAAAAAAAAATCTCATAGAGAGTTCGATCTTAGGAGAGGTGAACGAGTTTATAAACCTATAAAAGTGCTATTAATAAACTACTAACTATTTTCAAAACAATAGCTCTTTAAGCATGATATAAGATTGTTGTTGAGCAAACCTCCACTAATACAATGTTGGCAAGTGAAATTTGGAGGGCTATAACTCCAGGGACAATAAGGATGAAGAGTGATGCTAATGGCAAGGTCACAAGTAATGGGCAACTCCTAGTAGGTGATGCAAAAGAACTTAAAGTCTATAAAAGAAATAAAAGTGAAAAGATTAGTTAACCACAAGCTTTAATTTGGTAGAATGAGAATCAAGAATTAAGCTAACATAAAAAATAAGGGCTAAAATTTAGATTGTATTAAGATTCTTATTAAATAAAAATAATAAGTAGTAGCATATATCATCTATTTTAAATGTGTTATCTTAGATGTATAGGAATCACAGAATATCTATTATAATAGGATTTAAATTACGAACCCTTTCTTTCTAGAATAAGGGTTCTAAGAACTATATATATGTATGTATTTAACTCTTCCTCAAGAATAAGCAATCTGAAATTTTTCTACAAACTTGAGTTTTTAACTAAACGGAGTGATTCTTCCTTCTAAGAGCGATTCTTAGATCCTAAGAATAATTCCTAGTTTGTGTTCACCATAAAATTTTAGCAACCAAAATCCTATCTTCCAGCATATTAAACCCTAAAATACTAACCTAATATTAGTCATATTTCTAATTTTGTGAGTTTTAGCTATTAGTTAATAATTTTGCTATTTGTCCTACATCAATTTAATATTAGAGCATTGGTTCACAATGGTGACATGTAGCGGAACGACATATAGAGGAATATTCAGTAACTAGTAGCGAGATAAAATACTTCTAAGAGTTATAGAAAAATTGGAAATGACCCTCGACCACAAGGTGCTTTAAGAACTAGTCCAGAAAACAATATCAAACAACAAAACTACACTTGATGGTGAAGGTGGAGAAAGTGAAATCCCAAACGAAGAGTTTGACACTACTCAACAGCGAATAGGATTAGAAAATCAAAAACTACTGAGCGATCCAAGCTAAAGAAACCAACCAGTAACATGTGGATAGTGCATGCAAACCTTTAAATGCCATGACAGAGTTGAAAAACACAACGAACTTAATGACTTTACTAAGAAAGTGTGTTGAAGCCTCTGATTTTGCAAGAAAGATGGATCCACACTTATTATTACACTGGACAACATCAATGAAAGATTTCTTTGACAAGTAACACATGTCAAAAGATCGAAAAGTTCAATTAGCAAAGATGAAGCTAGCTGGACACACTAAAATCTGGTGGAGATCAATAGAGGGTAGACTTTGAAAAACAAGCCAACCACCAAAGAGATGAAGCTGAAGTTATCAGAAAATACTTATCATTTCACTACCAGGAAGATCCCCAAGATCAACTCACAACCCTTAGACAAGAGATTATGCTCGTAACTGAGTATACGGAAATATTTGAAGAACTTTCTATATCTGATGTGAAGGGATAGAGTTAGAACAACTTATATCTCACACAAAAATGGCTTAATGGCAAAAATTCATAAGGAACTGATAATCCAAAAGATTTACAGCCTTGAAGACATATTGACCATTTATTATCCCTTACTTCATTCTTTGTAATAAGATACTTACCCCTTATTTCATTATAAAGTAATAAGATACTTCAACAACAGGTCAGTATAAAATTGGTCACAAAACAAACATCAATTGTAACCATACCCCCATAACAAATGACACACTGGAAGTAGTTAAATCGAGATTTTAGGTTAATCTCTGAACCAAATCCAAGCATAAAACTTAGGATTTAATCAACAAGAGAAAGAAAGTTTCTTTAAGGAAATTTTCCTACAGAAGCTTTTATTAAAGGCAATTTTTTTTGGTTCCCTAAAACATCTGTTAACCCTCCCTTTTATAACCCTAAAGTGGCACATGAGAGTCCTAATTCTAGTGTGCAAAGGATTGATTAAAATCCTTTTCTAAAGCTCACTTATTTCTTTTTCTTGCTAGACAAGAAAACTTGCCTAACTAGGAAAATTTAAATAAAATAAAATAGAAACAAATCCTAATGGGTATACGACAACATAACCAAATCCTAATAGGTCGAGGACAACATAAACAAATCTTTATGGGTTCAATGCTTATTAGTCCCCTCCACTTGAAAAGAACTCAACCTCAAGTTGTCATTAGGATAGAGCTCTTCTTCTCCATGAAAATCATAGATATCAGCAACATTAAAAGTCTTTGAAATTTCCATCTCCTCGGGCAAATTGATAACATAAGCATTGTCATTGATTTTATTCAGTATCTCATATGTTGTAGATTCCAATAGGGAATCTTTCTTTCCTTAAGAAAATCATCACTTTGTCACCTTCTTGGAAAGTTTAGACTTCCTGTGTTTGTCGGCTTGTTCTTTATATTTGGCATTAGTCCTTTCAAGTCTCTCGTGAACCTCCTCTTGCACAGTCTTCACTTGTTTGGCCATATTTTCAGTTGCTATTCTTAAGTTTGGTAACTTTGGAAGTTTTATAAGACCATCAGTACTCTTTGGAACTTTCAAGTATACCAAGAAAATGGTGATCTACCAATAGTACTATGGACAACACTATTGTAGGCAAACTTAGCTTGAGCTAGAGCTAAATCCCATTGCTTAGGCTTGTCTCCACAAATACTCCTCAATAGATTTCCAAGAGTCCTATTAAGGGACATCAGCAGTCTTCTTACATGCAATGAAATGCGCCATCTTGGAAAATCTATCAACTACCACAAAAATAGAATCAACTCCCCTTTGTGTTCTAGGTAATCCAAGGACAAAGTCCATAGACAAGTCCTCCCAAATATCTTCCGGGATAGAGAGTGGCATATACAAACCAATATTCTGGGATTTTCCTTTAGCAGTCTTACAAACAAAGCACCTTTTCACAAAACTAGTAATAGTCTTGTCCCTTCCCATGTGACCAGCTAATCCTCCACTATGCACATAACGAATCAACTTTTCTCTAAGTATGAGGAACACAAAGTTGGTTACCATGGAAAAGAAAACCATTAGTGATATGGAACTCACCAGCAGGCTGCTTCTGAATACACTTTAACCACATGTCCTTCAAGTCTTCATCATCCTCATAAAGCTCCTTTAAAAACTTCAAATCCAACTACCTCTTGGGACACGGTAAAAAGCAATACTATCCTCCTACTAAGTGCATCAACCACCTTGTTAGTCACACCAGACTTATGTTTAATAACAAAAGGAAACTTTTGTAAGAAAGTATTCCATCTAGCATGCATATTACTCAAGTGCTTTTGACTATTCAGAAACTTTAAAGCTTGATGATCAGTGTAAAGAATGAACTCTCTTTGAATCAGATAATGTTCCTAACGCTTCAATGTCCTCACAACCGCATAAAATTCCTGATCATAGGTACTTCATCTTTTCCTTGTATCGTTAAACTTCTCACTAAAGAAAGCTACAGGTAGGCCTTCTTGAGTTAGAATAGCTTCAATACCTACTCAACACGCATCACACTCAACCTCAAAAAGCTTGTCAAAGTCTAGTAAGGCTAGGATAGGAGCAGTGCTAAGTTTTTCCTTAATCAAAGCAAAACTTTTCTCAGCTTCATCATTCCAACCAAACTTTCCCTTCTTCAAGCATTCTGTGATAGGGGCCATAATTGAAATGAAGTTTCTAATGAACCTCCTGTAGCAAGTAGCTAGGCCATGGAAAGATCAAACCTCACTAACATTCTTAGGGGCAGCCCATTAACGAATTGCCTTCATCTTTTCTTCATCCACATGAATTCCTTCAGAAATAACCACATACCCCTAGAACGGTAACTTGCTAGTCAAGAAACTGCATTTCTTCAAGTTCAGGTAAAGCTTATTATGATGTAAAACAGACAAGACTCTCCTCAAATATTCTAGATGCTCTTCAAATGTTCAGCTATAGACAAGGTTATCATCAAAAAAAACAACCACCAACTATCCATTAAAAGGTCTAGGCACTTGGTTCATGAGTCTCATAAATGTGCTAGAGGCATTGGACAACCCAAAAGGCATGACTAGCCACTCATACAACCTCTCTTTCGTTTTAAATGCGGTCTACCACTCATCCCCAGGTCTGATCCATATTTGGTGATAACCACTTTTCAAGTCAAGTTTAAAGAAAACCTGAGAACTACAAAGTTGATCAAGCATGTCATTCAATCTAGGAATAGGAAATCGATATCTCATGGTAATTTTGTTAATGGCTCTACTGTTAATACACATTCTCCACGATCCATCCTTTTTGGGTGTCAAAAGTGCAGGAACATCATAAGGACTCATGCTTTCTCGGATCAAGCCCTTTTTCATCAATTCTTCTACTTGTTCTCTTAGAATATCGGCTTCTTTAGGGTTCATTCTATAATGGGGCAGATTAAGAAGCTTAGCTCCAGGTACTAGAGCAATGTGATGTTGAATATCTCTCATAGGAGGCAATTCATTAGGTAATTCGGACTGGGCCAAATCTGAAAACTCCTCCAAAAGCGAATGGATCAGATCTGAATTAACTCCACTCTCCTCCTCTTTCTCCTCCGATAATTGATTCTTTACCACCAAGACATGAACCTCTCGAGTCTCCTTAACTTCCCTCCCAAAATCTTGCCCACTAAGGGTCAACAGTGTCTCTCCCTCCACTCTAAAAGTCTTTGGCCTGTCAAAGGGTGCATTTGTGAGTAGCATGGTCACTTTCTTGCCTTTTCAATTGGAATGAGACTGTGCTATCTCTTCCCTTATAAGTAATATCCACATCAAATTGCCATGGCCTTCCTAGGAGTATGTGACTTGCAATCATGTCCACCACATCACAATAAACAGTAGCTTTGTAAGAATTTCCTATAGAATTAGGAACTTGACACACTTCAACTACTCTCAAGGCTGGCCCATCAATAAGCCAACCAATGGTGTAGGGATGAGGATGTTTCTCAATAGGAAGCTTCATGTGATCCACCAACTTTCTTGCCACTAAACTCTCATCACTGCAATTAAAGAAATTGTCTACAATCAAGTTGCACACCTTACCATTAACAGTGTAGAAGAATCTAAAAATGCGTCTCCATTGTTGTGGCTTCTTGGTTTTAGATGAACAAAGTATCTTCCTTACCACTAGACTAACTCTATCCTCGGCAACTTCTTCAGCAAACTTCTCTTCTTCTTCTCCCTCTTCTTGAAGCTCTTCCAAATCTTCTTCACATTCATTAAGGTAGTCTCCTCTTTCAACAACATTGATAATCTTTCTCTCAGGACAATTACTAAAGATATGTCCAGGCTTTCGACATTTATAACACATGTCTATTTTTGGTGATGCATAAGGGTTGGAACCCTCAGGAACTCTTCTGTTGCTGCTGTTATTGCTGCTACTGCCACCTCCTTCAAAAGGCTTCCTTTTGTCCACTCTTAGATGTTTAGGGGCATTATCGATTTTCACTGGTTCAACTAATGCTTTCCCCTTTCCTACCACTTTGTTTGGAATTTGTTGAGTTGTTCTTCTTAGGTATTTAAACCTCTTAGGTGCCTTTTCCATCTTTTTAGCTTTCAAGGATAGGCCTCTTCTATGTTCCAAATGGTGTGCAATCTAAGCCTTTCACTTATGGATGATCTTAATCCTCTAAGATACTTTGAAACTTGCTGCATGTCAAATTCTTCAAGATTATTGTGTGCTGCTAGCCTCAAGAACTCATAATGATACTCCTCCACACTCCTAGAACCTTGGGCACAACTTTGATAAAGATCAAATAAGTTCAACTCAAAATCAAGGGGTAAAAATCTAAGGAAAAGGGTTTGTTTCAATTTCCTCCGAGATCTGATTGGTGGTTTTCCATTCCTCTCCTGATTGTTTTGAAGATTACTCCAAACTTTAGCACTACTTTTTAATTTATAGCCCACAATTCTCACTAGTTTATCATCTGTGACTTCCATCATCTCTTGAAAACTTTCCAGCTCATCAATCCAATCAAGAAAGCCTTCAATGCTTAGATTTCCAATAAAGTAAGGGGCTTCAACTTTAATCTTGTAATCATCTTTATCCCTTTGGCCTCTTCTTGGTTGGTCTTAGTTTAGAATTTCTTCATCCGAACTATCTTCCATAAGAGGCATCTGATTCTGACCTTGAGCTCTCCTATTTTCAGCATTCCTTGGAAGATTAAGCCTACTAGTAGTTTAGGGTTGTGGTAAACCTCTTCGTTGAGCTCCATTAATTGGTATGCCCCCATTATTGGCTTGATTAAGGGCCATAATGGTTAAAAGTTGATCCATACGAGTCGCTAAGCCATTGATAGCCTCCAAAACTTCGTCAAATCTTTGGTTATCTCCTTGATCAGCCATTTATACTAGTTGGTCAAAGCTAAAAACGTTTGGTTTGATTTTTCTGGATTTTGGGTGAATTTTATGAATTTTTTTTTGGGTGAAATTTCTGGGTTGGTAGGTCTGGAAGATGGGCTAGAATGTGTGGGACAGATACAAAACTAAGGTAAGGCACCAAGAAAGAAATCTAGGAAAAACTAGATTTAAAGCTCTGATACCAACTGACATAGCGGAAGTAGTTAAGTAGAGATTTTAGGTCAATTTTTGAACCAAATCCAAGCATAAAATTTAGGATTTAATCAACAAGAGAAAGACAGTTTCTCTAAGGAAAATTTCCTACAAAAGCTTTTATTAAAGGCCATTTTTTTTGGTCCCCTAAAACATCTATTAACCCTCCCTTTTATACCCCTAAAGTGGCACATGAGAGTCCTAATTCTAGTGTGAGGCTAACTTATTTCCTTTTCTTGCTGCACAAGAAAACCTACCTAACAAGGAAAATTAAAATAAAATAAAATAAAAACAAATCCTAATGGGTATATGACAACATAACAAAATCCTAATAGGTCGAGGACAACATAAACAAATCCTTATTGGTTCAATCCTTTATTAACAAATTCCAAGTTGTTGATCCTATAAATTTATTAAATTCTCGGGTAAAAGATACGGGCTCCCTTGTGGTTTAACTAATTTAAAAAAATCCATAATATTTAAATTATAGAAAGAATTCTTTATAGTTTTTAATTTTTAATAAAAAGTCCTCTTAAATATCCTACACATGACATAAACAACACACATGGACCAATTAAATGATGTTGACATAATGACCCAATGCAACTATTAAACCTAACCCGAACCAAATCAATATTTATTATATTTATCTTAAATTATTGGTTTCAATTAAGTTAATTAGTTCATATCACATTTAAGAACTCGATTGGGCATCATGTCATCAACATTTGATTGATAGGTCTATTTTATTCATGTCATGTGCATTTTATTCGAGAGAAGGGGTTTTTTGAAAAATTAAAGAACACATAATCAATTCTTAAGCATCGGAGAACCTTAGACGTTAACTAATACCTTGAATGTTTTGGAACGACAAATGGAAGGATCTATCTCTAAACACATTGAATACGACTTCTTAGCTGCATCATACTCTTCCATTTCCATGAAAACATCACCTTCACACATATATCCCTAACAAATAGGAATCCAAAGAAATAACAAAATTACAATTGACAAGACATGGCTCAAGAGCTATTTCTTCAGATATAGACCATAAGAAGCAATCATAAAGCAATCAATGTGTAAAACAACCAATACATATTCCTATTTCTAGTGCTGGAGGATAAAGTTTTGGTGTGTAACTGAAGATTGGAACCATTTACCTAACCGGACATGCATGCATTAACTTTATTGGAAATAAAGTTTTAGGAATGCAACTAAAGATTTAAATATTTGGATGGTAAAACAGGTTGGATTTTGTATTGGAGATACATTAGAAATTAAATGACAAAGTTAAGCTCACCTCAAGATATTTTGGAGCTAGTGCCAAAGCCTCTTTGGCATCTTCGAGAGCCCCCAAAGAGTTTCCTACGGTCAATCTTACAAGGGACCTAATTATTTGAATTACAAATTCTACTCAATTCAAAAATAAATTAGAGATATTTTATATTGCATTGAAAAAGAAACTTCTAAACAAATGCACATCTAAATTGACCTAGAGAATTAGCTTGATTTTAAAGTATCATCTAAAGTAACACATCAGACTAAAAACCTAGTATAGAATGGAGGCTAAAATACAAATATAGAATGGAAAGCACAATGTAAGCATCCATGCAAGGCCATAAACCAGCGAGGAGGTAATGAATATATGATGCAATCTATCTTATGCAAAATAGTGCCTTAAGGTGTTGAAATATTCAACAGAAAATACATTTTGTATTTAAGATATTATTATGATGAATCTAAAGTCCACTTTACAATTCATTAAATTGATTGCTATAATATAAGAGGACACCCATATGTTAATAATTACCAGGAAAAAATGAGAATAATTAGAAAAGTAGTTTGCTAACACCAAAAAGGGAACATTTTTCCTTAAATATCAGGTCTCTAGTTTCAAATTTTTTTAAGATTTTGGAAGTGCCACTTTTAATGGTCCTTCAATTTCTCAAATTGAGTACTTAAATGAAAATTTGATATTACTACAAAAGTTTTGTGGCTGGATTGGAGAATAGAATTTTTTTTTAAAAAAAAAAAGTCGATTTACACTCTACTCCTGTTAATAAATTTTCTCCCATGGATCTCACCATATTTTGTCAACATCATTGTAGAAAGTACATAATTTCTTGAAATACGATCACAGGTTTAACATACCTGTATCTGTATATGATATGGAGACCACCAAATGGTTTAAGATCTATGGCCTGCATAATTAACAAACAAAACAGTCTGACTGAGGTTTCAACTTTCAAATGTAGTTTTCATCCCAAACTTAGTTGCTTCCATATTTACCGGAACATAGAAAAAAAAAAAAGAATGTGAAGAAAGTTAAATTTAGGATAACAATTGAAACTTCACAAAGATAAAATTTTGACTTAAAAAAAGTAAAAGAATGCAATATCAATTACAGAACTTTAAAATGAAATATACCTGAGAGAGTAAATCGTTAGCGAGGGAGAAATTGGCCTGGTCAATTTCTGACTGCGCTCTCTGTCTGAGATAAAGTGCATCCAACGTCCGGCGAACGGCATCTCCTTCGTCGGTTGAGCTGAAAATCTGCGCAGCTCGAGCAGCAGTGCCGCAGTGGCTGACAAGGACGGCATCGGGAAGCAGAGCAATGTTGGGACCGGAACCACAGATGCCTAAGCAACCGCAGGAGTTGACGGAGACGGAGGGAGGAGCAAGTGCCGTTAGGACTTCCAGTGTCTGGAAAGCTCCTTGTCGGCGACAAGTGCGGTTCGTGCACACTCTGATTTCCTCCAGTTCCGCTTTGGTTGTGTGTGGTAGACAAATAGTAGTAGTAGAAAAGAGAGATTTGAGGCCACGATGTCCCAAAGCGTTACTGTTGCTAACATAGGTTGCCCCTCCTTTGTTCATCTCTCTCTCACCCTGTGACAAAAGATGTAATAAAAGGATAATATTCGGCTAACTCTTTATTCTATGAATGCAACCCTTTATATAGGTTTGTCTGTTTACAATCTATCATAACAGATCACATAAGTGTAACAGAAAATACTCTACTTGTGTAAAAAATAGACATGAAAGTGGGTCAAAAATAATAGCCCATTATACTAACCCGAAAGCTTAAGCATCTTACCCAATTGACCCATTTGTGTTTTAGTTTCTAGATTTTCTCCTCAGTTTGTTTCTTTTCATATGCCGCCGCAAGCTCGAGGTTTGACGACACACCACTGTAAGTTGGGTGGTAGTGTCGTGAATGGCGCCAAACTTGAGTAATAGGTTTTGAAAAGAGGCTTTTGGTAAAGTTTTGGTGAAGATATCAGCCAATTGAGCGTTGGTGGAAACGGGAAGAAGGTGGATGACTCCTTTTAGTAATTTTTCACGAATAACATGACAATCAATCTCGATGTGTTTTCTGTTATGTGAATAGCGGAAAGATTTTCACAGTAGATATACACTAGCTGGAGATCGTGAACGTCGATTTCCTTGAGAAGATAAAATACCTATTGGAGTTCGCACGCCGTGGTGGTGAGCGCTCTGTATTCCGCCTCAGAGGAACTTTTGGAGACGGTTGGTTGCCTTTTGGATTTCCACGAGATCATAGAAGAGTCGAAAAATACACAATAACCAGTGACAGATTTGCGTGAGTCAAGGCAGGTTCCCTAGTCAGAATCCGAGAAAGCGCAAAGCTTTAGTGGTGAGTCTCATCGGAATATGAGCCCTTGACCCAGAGATGTCTTTAAGTATCGAAGGATCCGATGTGCTGCTTGAAGGTAGGAATTGGTTGGTGCATTCATGAACTATGAAAGTCGTTGGAACGCAAAGCATATATCGGGTCTTATGGTGGTCAAATAAAGAAGTTTTCTGATTAAGCAGCGGAAAGAAAATGGGTCTGTGATGTGATCCCTAGATAAAGACAATCGAAGATCTGAAGCCATAAGAGTAGCAGTGAGAGGGTAGGTCGGAAATGATTGAGGAGGTAAGGTAGGGAAACATAGTCTCATAAAATTGGACATTTCTGGTTAATAAGTATTGGTTTGTGTTGAGGTCAAAAACTTTATATCCTTTTGTGCCTGTAGAAACCAACAAAGACACATTTTCTGGCTCTTGCATCAAATTTCCCTCTATTTGCTTCTTTGGTGGAAGCAAAACAAAGGCAATTGAATACCTTTAGAGTTGTCAAATAAGACAGAATATGGAGATTGATTAAATATCAAAGGAGAGGGAATATGATTGATTAAATAAACAGCATGAGTGATGCAATCTGCCTAAAATTTTGTAGCTAGGTTAGCTTGCATTTTCAAAGCTCTTGCTACATTTAGAATATGTTGATGCTTTCTTTCAGCTCTTCCATTTTTTTGTAGTGTTTTAACACATGTAGTTTCATGTAGGATTCCTCTTTCTGTGTAGAAATTTGTCATGCAAAATTCTATGTCATTATCACTACGGATGCGTTTAATATGTTTCTCAAATTGTCTTTCAACATAAGAGCAGAATCCTTTTATTAGGTCTTTTGTTTCGGATTTGTGTTTCATCATGTATATCCATGTCATTCTGTTATGGTCCTCCACAATAGTTAGGAAAAATTTATAACCAAGAGTAGAAGGAGTGTGAAAGGGACCCCAAATATCAATTTGTATCAAATCAAAACAAGCTTTTGCAATTAAAATACTAAGATGAAAAGGCAATCTTCTTTATTTAAAAAAATGACAAATATCACATTGGTCTGTGTTTTGAAAAATAACAGCAGAATCTATTCTAGACAGAGTATGTAGCATTTGATTAGAAATATGTCCTAGTCTTTTGTGCCATAAATTTTTTTGAGATGATAAAATATGACATAGAAGAAAGGTGTGATCTGGGAGTGTTACAAATAGATGATAGAGTCCCTTGACTTGTTTACCAAAACCAATCATCTTCATAGTTTTGGTGTCCTAAATTTCACATGAATGAGGTGTAAAGATTAGTTGGCATGGATAAGAGCTAGTAAGTTTGCTGATTGAAATTAAGTTAATGCAAAAATAGGTACAAAAAGCACATTAGTAAGAGTAATAGAAGAAATATTCACTGTTCCAATATGTGTGACAGAGACAAAACTTCCAGTTGGTAATCTGACATTTAAGTAATCAACTGTTTTGTAGGCTAAAAAGAAATCTAAGGAACAAATAATGTGGTCAGTGGCGCAAGAATCGAGGATCAATATGGATGACCATAAACTAGAAAGTATGTGAGTTTTAGATATACCTTTTTGATCAATCGAAAGTGTATTGATCTGGGGTGTGCTTATTGATGTTTTTCCTTTTGTATCTCCTTCTTTGTGTAGAATCTGCATCAGTTGTGAGTATTGCTTTGAACTGAGGCTGTAGTTTGCATTGTCTTGTCTTGATTTTTTGGAGACTGAAGAACTTTCAACATCCGGGGAGAGGTAGTCCTGGTAAGTCTCAACTTCATTGATTGCCGTGAATTTGTTTTGGTTATTGTCTCTGCTTGAATAAAATGGTTTGACATTTGAAAGATTTTGGGAGGAAACCATGTTTTCTATAGCATTTATTTTCAATATGACCAATGTTCCCACAAAATTTGCAAATAGGTCTCCTATTCTGCTGATAATTCCTCTTGTTGTCGGTTTTGCTAAAAAAGGCTTGTGGTTCAATGATAGGGGAGGATAAAGTTTGTTAGGTATTTAGCTGTCTTTCGTGTTATGCTACCATAGCAAAGGCTTTTTTAATGTTAGGTAAAGGGTCCATAAGAATAATGTTAGACTTAATAGTAGTATAAGAATCATTTAACCCCTTTAAGAATTTGATAACACAATCACCTTCTTGATAGCTTTTAAATGTAGTCAAAACATCACAATTGCATTGAGGTTCGCACTTGCATTTAGGAAAAGGTGTTAGGTTGAACAGTTCATCACATAGCATTTTAAGATGTGTGTAATAGTCAGACACTGAGAGATTACCTTGCTTATGATTATATATTTCCTCTTGTACATTAGATTTTCTAAAAGAATCTGTTTGTGAAAACCTTCCTTCCAAATCTTTCCAAACTTCAACTACAGAGTCAAACCAAATTACACTTTGTGCGATTGAATCTATTACTAATCGTAGTAGCTATGACAAAACCATTATATTACATCTTTCCAAGTACATGAACAGAGGATCTTCTCTTTGTGGTGTCGTGATGGTTCCGTCAATGAATTTGTGTTTGTTTTTTGATAACAGGGCCATCCGGATGGATCTTGCCCATGAATGATAGTTGGTACCTGTCAAGAGAGAAAAGACAAGGACTAAGGATGGATTCTCATTTGGATGAAGATAAAAAGAATTGGCTGGGTAATCTTCTGCTTAAATCACATTTTAAGGGTGTGCTTGATGATGTGTTTGATTAGCAACACTGGCATACGAAGGGCCAGCAGCTCCTGACATGAAGAATGATGAAGGGAACAACAAATAGTAAAGAAAAGAAAAGATGGAGCCAGCAAAGGGAAGAGTATCGAGCTTATTCAATGCTTTGATACCATGACAAAAGATGTAATAAAAGGATAATATTCGGCTCACTCTTTATTGTATTAGTCCAACACTTTATATAGGTTGGTTTGTTTACAATCTGTTATAACAGATCATGTGAGTGTAACAGAAAAGATACTCTACTTAGTGTAAAAAGTAGAAATGAAAATGGGTCAAAAATAATAGAGCTGGACTGAGATAAATAGACTGGATTATCAGCCCATTGTAGGAAGCCCGAAAGCTTAAGCATCTGACCCAATTAACCCATTCGTGTTTTAGCTTCTAGGTTTTCTCCTCACTTCGTTTCTCTTCATTCCTCCACTCTCAGTAAGTACGTATAACGCTTTCAAATTGAATAGCATACGCCAGCGTCCAGTTTACTTTGTAATTAATGTTTTTCTTTTTTTTTTTTTGAAAATTTACTTTATAATTAAAACCCATCGTAATAGTCTATAAAAGTTGAGTGTGTTAACACTAAAAAGAAGTGAATTGTCAAAGGAGAGATGAATGGTTTTTGTGAGTACCACCTTGGCAAGGTGTGCTCAGATTTGGAAAAAAGTATAAGTTAAGCCATATGAATTGGTTTGTATGATAATTTTATGAGTTAGTATTACTGGTGAAAAAGGTCTTA
>JANKYE010000010.1:5267725-5279644 GCA_032467995.1 Erythroxylum dillonii
AAATGATTAGCTCCAAAAATTATTCCATCAAACCTCATCATTTAATTCAATCATGCTTAATTCAAAATCCAACCAAATCAATTAAGCATTCAAACCTCAAAAATAATTGCAATCATGCTTAATTCATCAAGAAGAATTTCGGGGGCCAACAAATAATTACCCACTTAAGTTAATATATTTCTAATCATAACTTAAGCACCTATTCTTTCTCATTCTAATATTAAACTTCTTTTCTCGACCCTTCATTTAATACCAAAATGATGCAAGGGTTGGCCATCCTATTACATCCAATAAGCTTAGAATAACCAACTAAATTAGATATATTAATTCTCATGAATAAGTAATCATCCAGTCATGAAATAAACATAGTTCATCATCTATATATATTTCAATCCCATAGTTAACAGTGAACAAACCAAAATGAATTATTGAAGAACTAATAGCGTAGATAAGTTTCAATAAATAGATTCAATAATGTAACATATATAAAATAAGATGAACAAACAAATGGACTGTTCGGATGAGGGAGTTGGTGGTATGTCTCCTGCCAATTTGCTCACTCTCTGGTGCCTCTAATCACTCTTTCCCAGAAGATGCTAACACTAGCTTTAGCTCTCTGTTGTATTTCCTCACCCAATTGTTTCTCTTCTTTTCTTTGGTTTTGCTCTTTGTTTCTTTTCTTCACCTCCACCTCTCGAGCCTCCTTTCTTTTCATAAATCTTTTCCATTTATAGGTCAAGTCTAAGTTTAGGGTTGCTTTCATCCAACGTCAAAAAACTATATGTATGACACGTGATCAGTGGAAGAATAAATGATTGTCACACCCATGACAATGGTTGTCATGGGTGTGTCTCTTTATTTATGCCAATTTTGAATTCTTTCATGCATAAGTCTCGCCATCTTTCATTCTTTCATGCATAAGTTTTCTTATTTTTCATGTAACATTCACAAAACACTCCATTCAACATTCATGCAACATTCATGTCATTGTCACTCAATTCATTTCAAATTTGGATTAAAACATAATAATTTGTAACCAAAATCGCTAAAAATCAAGATATAAAGGCTAGCAAACTTAATAGAAATTAGGCACAACACATTTCCTTTAATTTTAGTAATTGATTGATGAACCAAGAATAATTATCCTTAGGATTCAGGGCCTAGAAACTACTTCCTTTTAAAATATAAATGTGTATCCATTTGAACCACAATGATTCTTTTTCACATAAGATTCTCTAGATCCTTTTCAGTATTCAAAATTTATTGCTCCTACTTATTGTCTCCAATCCCAACCCTCCTACTTCCTTTGATTGACAAATGATTTTCCAGCTCACTTTGGCTACCCTTTTGTCCTCTCCCCCTTTTCCCCATAAGAACTATTTCATCATTCTTTCCACATTTCTAAATAGCCCTTTTGATAAGAAGATATGAGAGCACTAGTAAGTTTACAAAGGCACAATGACAGACTTCAGTAGTTATAGTTTCCCTCTATAAGAAAGATTATTGTTTGTCCATGGCCATAGCCTTTTTTGAATGTTTAAATCAAAAGGAGACTCTTAGTCTCCTCGAAGAGATTGGAATTCCTAAATCTAAAAGAGTGTGTTCCTATTTAGTCCTACTAGTAACTTTAAACATTATAGCATAGAGGCATGTTACATTATTTGACATAATGAAGTACTTTTTTTTAGATTAATGCTTAATCCAAATATCTCCTTGAATCTTTGTAAGATGCTCATCATTATTGATACTGAGTCAGTATCAGCTTTGCTCAACAAGATATGATCATCTTTAAAACATAAACTTATTAAAGAAAGCAATTTACACTTGAAGTAATGCTTAAAGTTTGGGGTTGTGGAGACTTTGTGCTTCAGCAAAAGTGTGAGGACCTCTATATAGATTAAGAACAAGGAGAGAGGGAATCCACTTGCCAAAGTTCTTTAGAACCATTGAAGATTTCTATAAGACTTCTATTAATTAGAATGCCAAAAGAAGTAGTAGTGATGTAAGCTTTGATCCATGTACTAAACATATGGGAAAATTTCAGGGCTTCTAGAGTCTATAAAATGAAATTCTAGTTGACATTATCGAAAGCTTTATGGAATCCACTTTAACGGCACAATTCTGTGGGATATTTCTTCTTATGTAACCTTTAAAAAGCTCCTACAAGATTAGGATATTGTCTCTAATATGCCTATTACTTAAGAATGCCCCCTTGATCCTCACTAATTATAATTTTTAGATTGATTTCAGCCTCCTTGCTAACACTATGGCAATGATCTTGTAAATGAAATTAGTGCAAGAAATAGGTTGTTAATCACTTAAGGAGATATGGTTAGGTACCATAGGTATTAAGCACAAGTAAGTTTTATTAATCTCTTTCAGTAGAACCCCATTCTTAAAAAATTAATGCATAGCTTCCTTAATGGTTTTCCCTAATTTATCCCGTGTTTATAGTAGAAGTTCAGGTCATCTAGAGAAGGAGCCTTTGATCCATTCATCTTGAAAGCACAAACACTATTTCATTATCAATGGCAAGTCTAATTAGATTACTAGCTTCTCCTTCAGGTACCTTGGCAGAGATAAAGTGTTTTAGGTCCTCCATAGAAGATCTAGAATTCCCCTCTATTTCTAGACGACTTTTGAAAAAAAATTGTTGCTTCTTTACTGATCTCTTCTTGTCTATAAATTATATCAATATAATCATATTTTATGGAGCATATTCTATTGATATTTTTTCTTTTAGACACTGCAATGAAGAAAAATTTAGTACATCTGTTCCCTTAATCCAGTTGATTCTAGCTCTTTCATGCATCAAGGAGCAATGATTGTCAACTACTAGCATATAATACTTAATAGCTTTCCTCTCCTAATTTTCCAAATTCCAATCACTAGGATTGATTGCTAGTAAGTTTTGACTTGAGGAGAGTCTAATTCATACTTCCTTAATCTCATTTTTTTTATTCTAACCAATTCTAGTATTCAATAGGTTTAATTCATGTTTAATAGTCTTGAGCTTTTGTATACAAATGAATTACTTAGTACCACAAGCATCTACCTCCAGTGCCTTGATTATAGCTTCTTAAAAACCAACCACAATATAAGGAAATTATTAAATCTGAAAGGGTGTTTAGTGTTGACCTTTCAGAATATGACTTTACTAAAGTCATATCTAACTTCTTATATTTAATAGGAAATTATTAAATTGATATTGGTTTATTCGAAAGGGTGTTTGCTTTCTAAGAAAGTGGTTATCCAATCTACATTTACTAAAGCTCTATCTAACTTCTTTCGAATGAACCAATATCAATTTTGATTATTGCTCCATGTTAACCTATGCCTTTCATATTTAAGATCAGTTGTATCCACATCTTTAGTGCAATCAAACAGATCCATATTGTAATTGAGCAAGTTGCAAATTTTCTCTACCTCTGACCTATAGAAAGCAGTGTTGAAGTCACCACATATGAGCCAAGGTCTTGTTACAAAAGCTTTTTTTCTTCTAATTGAGCTCCAAATCACAAATTTTTGGTAAGCATTATTAATTTATCAACTTTTGTGCTTGATATTTGTAACATCCCATCACCTGTGGGGAGGTTAGAATAGTAAATATGAGCAATCAATGAGAGATAAGAAACACATTTTCATGCTCCAGCATAATATGTCATACATATATACATGAATAGTGAAATTGTTGCACGAGAAAATAATTGTACATGCATTCATGAATAATTCCGGGTATAATTAGAGTAAGTTGTGATTTCTTGGGAATGTTTTGATTTTTTTGAATTTATTTATATTGGAAATTCTATTGGTTAGTATAATTTTTATATTTGTGAATTTTGGTGAAATTAGGATTTATTTTCGAAATTTATAGAGTATTATAAAAAAAGGAAAAAAGAAATCAAAAGAAGTTTAGAGATAATTGGATTGTAAAGAGGAGAACTAAATTGAGTTAGTTTCAAAAGAAACTAAGTTAGAACTTAGACATTAGGAAAGTGAAGAGTGTCACTTAGTTAAGTTCCTTTAATAATTTGTTAGAAGTAAGTTTGAGTTATATGAGAGTTGAAAAGGGGTTAGTGTTATTTCATAAGCTTCCATCTCTTTCGTAGCAACCTTCTTCAAATTTTCTTCAAATACATAGAATTTTCCATCAAATACCTTCTGAGGGATTGATTTGGTTTTCCTCATCTCACACCTCTACCACACTGTTAATTGCCTTTTTCTGCTTAAGAAAACCGAAACTGGGCAATTTTTCTCAATGTAATACATAATTTTGCATAGAGTTAAAGCTTGAAGATAGTTGAAACTTTTAGAGTTCTCATCAAGTAGTGAATAAATTTGTTATAGTTGTGGATTTTTGAAATAAATTGATGAATTTACTGTTGCATGGATCATGGCATTTACATATATATGTTTATGAATATTGTGTTGATGGATGAAAAATTTGGTCATAGTGTTAATTTAGTTTTTGATGGATTGTTAGTAATCAGGTGTTGTGGAAATGGTTTTTGGAGTTGAAATATCAATGAAATGATATATAGGATTAGTGTAGAAAATTAGATATGCAAAGGTGATACATGCTCTGTTTCTTAACGGTGTATATATGAATATATATAAGTGTATACGTGAGTTGATGAATTCTTTAGAGATGATCAAGAAAATGGTTTTTGAGTTGAAGAATAGTTGTAAAATGATGGTCTGAGATGGGAATGAGTGTTTAAATGGAAGTTGAGAGGAAACATTGAGATTGAGAATGAAAGTTGGAAATGCAGAAAGTTGACAGAACATGAATAGGTTGAATATGAATTTTTGGCTTTAGATGATTTTTTATTAAACTTGTATATTTTGGAGTAGTATGAATTTATGGTAAATGAGTTTAATAAAATGAGTAGAAAAAACTAGAAATAAAAATTTGAAGTGTTGGATTTTAGAGAAGGAAATCTGGAAATTTCTGGGAATGAATAGTAACAGTGTTGAATTTTGATCTGAAAATTTCATGAATTCACTGTACCGATCTAGATCGATTTTGACAAAATGGTCTTCATGAATGTAGACATTTCTTTTATCTTTCCATTGATATGAAGTTTGTAAATTTTGGAGTCTGGATCAAAAGTTATGAAGGTTTGAAGTTAATATATCGCTAGAGAAGAAGAAGTAAAATTGCACCGTCGTACTTCAAAATGGATTGCACGACGGTGACTTTTGAGGATTGTGAAAATGCACCGTCGTGCTTAATAAATGGGAAAATGCATTGTCATGTATAAGCACGATCGTGCATTTGAGGTTTTCCCTTTTTCTGAACAGCCTTGCTTCTTTCGACCATAACTTCTTTTCTAGACCTCCAAATGACTTGATTCTTAAACCATTGGAATTGTAAGACATTGCTATACATCTCCGCAAAAAATCATAGCCATCTAAAATGAATTGAGAAAGAATGCGTGAAAAAAGTGAGACAGGTACAATGAGTGTGCTTTTAAATAATATGAACTGGTGTTATTCCACTGAACATAGTTCAGTGTTTTGATTATATTTCGACTTATAGGATTCCAAATGAGATGATTTTTAATTTGGAATAAACTAGAGATATAGTCCTACAAATTTTTTCAAGAATTTGAATTATAATTCAGTCTCTAAGATGTTGAATTTCTGGATGGATGTTGTGCATAGTATACTGTTTTTGAATATGAACAACCCGATAATGTTTGAGGTATATCTTCCAAATTACTGAACGAAATTGAGTGATTTTGGTGTCAAAGAAAAGATAAGACATAGAGGAACACATTTATAGAAGAGTGTTTGACCAACTTACCTCATTTTCACCTTCTTATTAAACGTGAACAGTAGAACCAAATGGGGTGCCCTAGAAAAATCTAAGTGATTCAATGAGAAATGAATTGTGATTTTTATGGTTTTAGTTAGGCATAAACCTAAGTATAAATTATACTTAGATGAGTTTTGGATGTGAGAATGATTTTGTGATGGAATTGATGGTAAGATACCCGGGATTGTCATGAACATGCATTGTACATATTTCATTTCATTCATGTGCATTATTAAACACTTATGATTGTACAAATTGTGATATTTGTGTATGTTGTTTGATATAGAGGAGCAACTGGAACGTTAATCTCCAGACGTTGCTGAAACTTTTAGGCATTAGCTTCAGGAGCAACTAGTAAGTAATCTAAACAGTTTCTCTCAATTATTGTTTGCTTAAATTATGATTTGAATGATAAATAAATGTGTTTGATTGTTGATTTCCGGACAGGAGGTCCGAAGATTGTGAAAAGTGGAATGTATATTGAAGTGCTGCTTGAATGTGAATGTGAAGACCTATGTGCTTTATAATGTGATTAATTATAGTACATGCATTCCATTCATAAATGCACAATCAGATAATGATAGTTGTGACCAAAGCAGCCATCGATCAGAGATTAAAGCTCAACTTGTGAAAAAGAGCCTCGAGCTTAGATAGTGATTAAGAGCCTAAGGCTCACTATGTAAAATGAGCCTTGTATCCTCATTGGATAAGGGGTAGTTATTAATGAGCCCGGTATCCAAAATAGATACGGGACAGTTCAAGCACTCAATCACAACAACATAATAATTGAAAAAGTATCTCATGAGCATTTCATATGCATTTTGATAAGTATGTTTGCTTGATTGAAATACATAATTGCCTATGCTTAAGTGAAAATGTGATATATGATTAATTACACGAAAATGTGATTGTAAGTTATGTGAAATGATATGTTGCATGAATTGAGTGAACCATCGATGATGGTTACCTCATTGAGTTCGCAAAACTCACCAAAATTGCGACATTGTCTTTTTAGGACCGAGAGACAACTCTAGCTACTGAGAGGCTCTACTAGCCGTGTAGATTGTGATTGGCAAGAGAAGTCATGGCTCAAAGGTTGGCCAGCTAGGATTTTTAGACAGATTAGTTAGACTTTGAATATTTTCCTCTTTCATATAGTACTTTTGTACTAGGTCTTGATGTTGTACATATAGTAAGTATTGAAAGACATAATGTAGACCTTCGATTTTAATGTAATGAAATGAAGAAAAAGTTGGTTTTAAAATATTGTGATTTTCTATTGATGCTTATAAGTGATTAATGATATGATGCCATATGAAGTGAATGTAGTGATTGAACGTAGCTCGCCCTTATCGTAGGATATGCACCGAAATGACCTCCGGGCATCCCGGTGTGTACCCTGCGGTAAGGGAGTGCTACATTTAGGTGGTATCAAAGCATGGTTGACATCTGTTGGGAAATATAGGAATGTTAAGCATGAAAATTTGTGAAAAATGCGGATAATGATTGAAAGTTATTAATTTTTATAGGTCATCCGCTCTTGGTGATCTGGTTGATCAACCAGCTGACCAAGGATTAGTAGGAACCAGTAGGAAGTCCTCGGTACCTCGATTTAAGGAGATGCCTCCTAGAGTTTCCGAGAGAAGGGAGAGGAGGCATGATAGGCTGCAGAAGCAGGGAGTTGTGGACTTCTATGGCAGTATAGACCTTGTTGAGGTCGAAGGATGGTTAGAGAGGATAGAAAGGGTATTTGATCAAATGGACTGCGAGCCAGACGAGAGGATTGAATACGCAGTGTCGTTACTGTAGGGCCCAGTATATCAGTGGTGGAAGACTATTCCAGGCCATACCACTAGGCTTTGCCAGTTGAAGTGAGAAGACTTTTTGAGGGTCTTTAGAGACAATTATATGCCCAAGATCTACTTGGACAAGAAGATGAAGGAGTTATTAGAGTTGAAGTAGGGTAGGATGTCAGTGGCAAATTATGAGATCCAGTTTAATGAGTTGATGGACTATGCTACTGCTCTGATTCCTACAGAAGAAGACAAGTGTAGGAGGTTTGAGGATGGCCTTAATATAGAGATCAGGACAAGGTTGGCCATCTCAAACCTAAGTAGTTTCACTGAGTTGAGAGCTGTTTTTATCAGGATTGAGTAGTTACTATGAGAGAGACAAGCAGAGATTAGGAAAGGATCTAGAGGGAAGAAACCTAGTAAGAGTCAGGGCAGTTCTAGCAGAAGATTCAGTAAGTGCTAGAATAGAGCCTTCAGATCATCAAGTGAATCCAAGCAGTCAGGATTAGGGTAGAGGGGTAGGTTTTCACAGATTGGAAGTAAGAGAGACGCATCACAAAATCAATATCTAGTTTGTGAGCATTGTGAGAGGAGGCATGGTGGTGAGTGTTGGAGACTGGTTGGAGCTTGCCTCAAATGCGGCTCCATGGACCACCAAATTAGAGATTGCACTGTTACTTTGGGAGTTCAGTCTGCTATGAGTGGGCGATCTGGGAGTGATACTATGGTCCAGTAGAGCAGAGGTAGTGAATTTGGACATAGAGGCCGAGGTAAAGGTAGAATGAGATCTGAGAGTTCTTCTATAAAGACTGAGAGGCGGGGCAGTAGCCCACAGTCCTAGGCCAGGGTCTATGCTATGACCAGGCAGGAGGCTCAGGACTCACCAGATGTAATGGCAGGTACACTTCTTGTTTATGATTTTGAGACATTTGCACTACTAGAACTAGGATCCACACACTCCTTTATCGTACCGCATCTGGCATGTAAGCTACATTGTGATAGGGAGTTGCTACAACATGGGCTAGAGGTGAGTATACCTCTAGGCAGTTCTACTATCATAAGAGAGGTCTGCAAAGGATGTTTGATTAGGATTGATCAGGCAGAGTTGAAGGCAGACCTGATTATACTATAGTTGAGAGAGATAGATGTTATCCTAGGTATGGATTGACTCACTGCTCATAGGGCTATCATGAACTGCTACACCAAGAAGGTAGTACTGGAATCTCCTGGTCAGCCAAGGGCAACATTCAGATGAGTTAGTCAAGCAACACCAGCCAGGATGATATCCTTCATGAGTGCACTGAGATTGATGCAGGGAGGATGTGAGGCTTATTTGGCCCACATCATTAATACTAGGGCTGAATAGAGTGTACATAGCATTCTAGTGGTTAGAGAGTTCTTAAATGTGTTTCCCGATGAGCTACCTAGTTTACCACCAGATCGGGAAACGGAGTTCATGATTGATCTAATTCTAGGTGCTACTCCTATATCTTTCCCTCCATGTAGGATGACACCTATGGAACTGAAGGAGTTGAAAGCTTAGTTACAGGAGTTGCTGAAAAAGGGTTTTATTAATCCTAGTGTTTCACCTTGGGGAGCACCAGTGCTGTTTGTGAAGAAGAAAGATAGGACTTTGAGGTTGTCCATCGATTATAGGTAGCTGAATCGGGTGATAGTAAAGAGCAAGTACCCATTGCCTAGAATTGATGATTTACTTGATCAGTTGCAGGGAGCTCAGGTATTTACTAAGTTGGACTTGAGGTCAGGGTACTATCAGTTGAAGATAGCCAAGTTTGATGTACCTAAGAGTGCATTCAGGAGCAGGTATGGGTACTTTGAGTTCTTAGTGATGCCGTTGGGTTGACTAATGCCCCGACAGCTTTTATGGCCTTGATGAATAAGGTGTTTCAGCCCTACCTGGATCAATTTGTGATTTTGTTCATTGATGATATCTTGGTGTTTTTGAAGAGCAAAAAGGAGCATGCTGAGTATTTCAGAGTCATCTTACAGATTATGAGAGAGAAATAATTGTATGTCAAATTTAGTAAGTGTGAGTTTTGACTGAATCAGGTTGTGTTTCTGGGACATATAGTGACTAAAGATGGCATACAAGTAAATCCAAAGAAGATAGAGGCAGTGATGAATTGGGAAGCTCCAAAAAATGTCTCAGAAATCTGAAGCTTCCTAGGATTGGCCGGATATTACTAGAGGTTTGTCAAGGGGTTTTTTCTGATCTCAGCCCCTCTGACAAAAATTCTGTGAAAGAATGTAGTGTTCAGATGGAATAAGGAGTATCAGAAAAGCTTTGAGGAACTGAAACATCAGTTGATTACTGCACCAGTGTTGACTATTCCATCGGGAACCGGAGGATATGTGGTATATAGTGATGTGTCGCATCAAGAATTGGGATGTGTACTGATGCAGCATGGCAAGGTGATCACCTATGCATCGAGACAATTAAGGTCTCATGAGATTAATTATCCGGTACATGAGCTAGCTGTAATTGTCTTTGCTCTAAAGATTTGGAGATATTATTTGTATGGAGAGACTTTCCAGATATACACTGATCATAAAAGCTTGAGATATCTACTGAGTCAAAAGGAGTTGAACTTGAGGTAGAGGAGATGAATTAAGCTACTGAAAGACTACGATTGCACTATTAAGTATCACTCGGGGAAAGCTAAAGTGGTAGCAGATGCTTTAAGCAGGAAGTCTCACATCAGTGCAGCTCAGATTCAGTTATCGAGGCTACATAATTTGATACATTTGAGAGCTGTAAATGTGGAGTTGTATCTGGAGCAGGATAAGGCCTTGATTGCTACTTTGAAGTTGAGACCGATAATATAACAGAATCAGAAAGGTCCAGGGCAAAGATCCTGATATGGTGAAGCTTATGGAGAAAGTAAAGACGAATCTAGATTTCGAGTTTGAGTTGAGGGATGAGACATTATGGTTGAGACAAAGGCTATGTGTGCCTATTGTGGATGATCTAAGGAAAGAGATTCTTGAGGAAGTTCATATGGCCACCTATGCTATGCATCCTGGTATTACCAAGATGTATAACACACTGAAGCAACATTTCTGGTGGCCTGGAATGAAGAAGCAAGTGGTAGAGTATGTATCTAGGTGTATGACTTGCTAGCAAGTAAAAGCTGAGTACCAGGCTCTAGTAGGGAATCTCCATTCGTTGCCTATTCTGGAGTGGAAATGGGAATGGATCAATATGGACTTCATCATAGGATTGCTTAAGACTCCGAGGCAGCATGATGCGATCTAGGTCATAGTGCACCGGTTAACTAATTCTTCCCATTTCTTACCAGTGAGAGAAAATAACTCACTTGATCAGTTGGCTCGGAGATTTGTAGATGAGGTAGTGAGACTGCATGAGATTCCAGTGTCCATAATATCGGACAAGGATCCCAGATTTACTTCGAGGTTTTGGAGGAGCTTACAGTTTGCTATGGGGACTAAATTAAACTTTAGTACAACATTTCATCCTCAGACAGATGGACAGAGTGAGAGGACAATCAAAACTGTTGAGAATATGCTCAGAGCTTGTGTATTGGGATCAATATATGGCATTGATAGAGTTTGCCTATAATGACCATTATCACAGTAGTATCGAAATGGCACCGTATGAGGCATTATATGGTAGAAAATGTCAGTCGCCATTGTACTGAGATGAAGAGGGCTTGAGAATGTTGGAAGGCTCAGAGTTGATAGAGGACACAGTAGATAAGGTAAAGTTAATCCGAAGTTGAATTAAAGCAGCTCAAGATAGACAAAAGAGTTATGTAGATCAACATTAACGTGATATGAAGTACAGTGTGGGAGACAGAGTATTCCTAAGAGTGTCACCCTGAAGAGGATTCTGAGATTTGGTATAAAGGGCAAGTTAAGCCCTAGGTACATTGGTCCTTACGAGATTATTGAGAGGATTGGACCTTTAGCATATAAGTTGGCTTTACCGAATGAGATGTCTCAGTTGCATAATGTGTTTCATGTGATTATGCTCCGAAGATACCGATCGGATCCTACACATGTGATACCGGCTTAGGAATATTAAGGAGCTGATCAAGATTGTGGGTTCGCAGATCAAGCTGTTGAGGAACAGGGTCATTCCATTGGTGAAAGTCCTTTGGAGGAATCACTCAATTGAGGAAGCAACATAGGAGACGAAATTTATTTAAGGAGGGGAGAGTTATAAAATCACATTAACTGTTGGGAAGTTAGAATAGTAAATGTGAGTGATCAATGAGAGATAAGAAATGCATTTTCATGCTCATGCATAATATGTCATACACA
>JANKYE010000010.1:5352458-5364716 GCA_032467995.1 Erythroxylum dillonii
ATATAAAAATTAATAAGTTTATTTTAATTTATAAAATTAAATAGTTTATAATTAACTCACAAATTAATTAATTTTTAATAAGAATAATTATTAAAGCAAATCCAATTACAAGCAGAGCCTGTTGACTCTTGTATGTATAACTTAAAGTCACTCGTGCATTTCTCACTTCCACTGATAAGCCCTGTAACTATGGAAGCACCTGTGTCTTCCTCCAATTCTCAGCCACCACGCTTCGAGCCAAACGTCGAAACAATAAAACGCAGGCTTCTCAAAAAGGGCGTGTACCCAACTCCCAAGATCATCCATACCCTCCGCAAGAAAGAAATCCAGAAACACAACCGCAAGCTCAACAAAACCGCCAAGACGCAACAATCCCCTCCACTCACTCCCGCCCAGAAACAAGCTCTCGATGAAGAATTCCACTTCGAGACCCTGAAAACCGAATACAGAGACTTCACCAGGGCTATAGAGACTCCGAGCAGTAGTAGCAGGAGTGGTACTTGTGGCTTGTTGGTGGGGAGACCGTGGGAGAGGATAGAGAAGGTGAAATTGAGAGAGATTGCCGGTGGAAGCAATGGTTTTTATGGAGGGACGGTGTTGAAAAGACAGAACTTGAGAGATTTAAAGCAAGTTTTTGAAGATGATTTGAGGTGGGTTTTGGATAATGATATTGAGTTTGAAGATGGTAGTTGGTTGAATGATCAAAACCAACCAACTTGGGACCCCACCAAGAGGAAGCGCAGTGAGAAGGAGGCAATTGGGTTCCTTGTCGCCAGGTGTTTTGATGATTTGCTGAGGTTTTTTATTCTTTTGTATTCGAAGTTGAATATATGGATTGTTTTGACTGATTTGCCCTTTGTTTTGGGTGGTTAGATTAAGTAGCATAAATGTCACTGCGAGGGACTGGAAGTTGGGGAGGATAATGAAGCAATGTGGTTTGCTGTTTACCGAACGGCAGATGCTGAGGATTGTGGAAGGACTTGGCGATAAGGGAAAATGGGAACAAGCATTGGCTGTTGTAGAATGGATGTATGGTGATAAGAGGCGAAGAGATTGTAAGAGCAAGTAAATCTTTTCTCAGCTTTTCTTTTCAATTTGAATACTAGAGGTGCTAATACTACCATCAAAAACTTTTCTTGGTGGAGATCATGCTGGTAAATGCAAAGGCATTTCTTGCACATGGATTGCATTGTTGTTGTGTGGCTAGAATAGTGACGATGATATTAGTCTAATTACTTGTCTCTGGAGAATCTATATATGTAATTTTGCGTAGGAAGATCTACTGACAATTCCTTGCTCATTATGACATGCTCTATATTGGGCCACATGTGACTTGTCATTTGGTCTCTTTTCATAGTCATTCTGATGATTGAGTGTTTCTGACAGACCGTAGGTTTTTTATTTTTTATTTACAGACTGTTAGAGTTCCTTTTGGGTAAATAATGTTCTTAATATCTTTCTTGTTCCCCAATTGTGAAGAGAAATAAATACTGTGTCATAAGTGGATAGTTGTCTAAATCTTCATATTACACCGTGTAAAGCTTTCAATGTTTTTGTAGGTATGTTTACACAAAACTATTGTCAATTCTTGGAAAGGAACAGAAGTCTCAAGAAGCGCTTCGAATTTTTAATCTAATGCGTGTAATGATCCGTTACCTCATTAATTTGATGTATCAACTATACATACATACATAATACATATATATACAGTTGCATTTGTCTATTCTCATCTTTTATGGTATATATATTCCAATTATTCACGGACTGGTGATTGTTCAGGAAGATCGTGATACTTATCCTGATATGGCTGCATATCATAGCATTTCTGTTACACTTGGTCAAGCTGGTCTTCTCAAAGAGTTGATTAAAGTCATCGAATGTATGAGGCAGAAACCCTTTAAAAGAACCAAAAATTTGCACTACAAGAACTGGGATCCAGTCCTTGACCCAGATCTTGTTATATACAATGCTGTAAGAAAGGAATTATGATTGAATGCTTGCATTTTGGTCCAAATATCAATAACATAACTATCTGATCTATTCCAACCTTTTTTTCCAGGTGTTGAATGCTTGTATTCCGACCCAGCAATGGAAGGGTGTATCCTGGGTGTTTAAGCAGTTGAGAAAGAGCGGTCTTAAACCTAATGCAGCAACATATGGACTTGCAATGGAGGTAATCACTTGCTGATGGCATAGATGGCAGTATTAAGTTTACTAAGTTCCAACTATGGATGCTTCTAAGTATCTTAATTCTACATTATATGTCTTGGATAACATTATGGGTAGTATAAACTCAATGTAAATATTATTCTTTCTAACATTTTCCCGAAACTTCTTGATAACTACATCGATATTTAGCATGCAAAAAGAGACTGCATGATTTTATGTCAATATTAGAGCATGAAAACTATTCACTAGAAAAATGTAGTTGGCAGACAGCAGTTACTTTTTCAGCATGGAGTCTAGGTATTTGGATGACCTTGACATGTACCTCTAAGCATAGTTGTAAACTAGGTTGCGTTCTGTTTCATATTATCATCTAGAGATGAATTTGTGTTCAGTTTGAAATGTCAGTGAATTTCTGTATGGAAGTTGCAATCTTTCTTCACATATTCTTATATCCAAGTCTTACAAGATGTTTTGTTTAAAGGTGATGCTTAATTCAGGAAAGCATGACCTTGTTCACAAACTCTTTGAGAAAATGAACAGAAGTGGAGAAACACCAAAAGCTCTTACTTATAAAGGTAGTTTGCCTGGTATCTTTATGGGAAAGTTTATATCATTTGAGCTAGGGCTTATTCCACAACTTTACAGTTCTGGTCAAAACCTTTTGGGGGGAAGGTAGAATAACAGAAGCAGTGGAAGCAGTAAGAGAGATGGAAAGAAGAGGAGTGGTTGGAACAGCTAGTGTATATTATGAACTGGCTTGCTGCCTTTGCTACAATGGGAGGTGGCAAGATGCTATCCTAGAGGTTAGTGCCTGTGTATTGTACATTATTTGTTCTTGAACTTTTAGTTGTTTAGGTATAACACTTTAAGCTAATGCTTACATTTACTGTGACTATACCTGTGTTGTTCATTATTACGGGACGTTATCTTCTCATCATGATGATTCCTGCAGGTTCAGCGGATAAAAAAGCTTCGGCATAGTAAACCCTTGGAGGTTAGTTTTACTGGCATGATAGTGTCTGCCATGGAAGCAGGACATATTGATGATTGCAAATCAATTTTTGAGCACATGAAATCCCACTGTGTTCCTAACATTGGGACCATAAATATTATGCTTAAAGTTTATGGCCAGAATGATTTGTTCTCTAAAGCTAAGGAGTTGTTTGAGGAAATTAAAGGGGTCAAAGATGGTGGCACTTCCCTTGTGCCAGATGTGTTCACCTATAGTTCAATGCTAGAGGCATCAGCTAGAGCGTTGCAATGGGAATACTTTGAATATGTGTACAAGGAGATGGTATTCCACGGTTATCCTATGAACCAAAGTAAACTTGCATTATTGTTAGTCAAAGCATCTAGAGCTGGAAAGGTTTGGCTTCAACTATATGAAATTAATTTCTTGTTTGAATTCAATATATGCTGCTTCTAAAATCTGCTCTCTTTTTGCAGTTTCATCTTCTAGAACATGCATTTGATGCAATTCTGGAGGCTGGAGAAATTCCTTATCCATTGATGTTCACTGAAATGGTACTTCAAGCCACTTCTAAACAGGAATTTGCAAGGGCTGTTTCCCTAGTCAATGCTATTGCTTATGCCCCATTTCGGGTTAGTGAAAGGCAGTGGATTGATCTTTTTGAGAGAAATGCTGATAGAGTCAGTCGGGATAGTCTAAGCAAGCTGTTGGATTCACTTGGAAATTGTGAAGTAACATCAGAAGACACACTCTCAAACTTATCAAGAGCATTGCATTCTCTCTGCGGATCAGGCACATCCAAAGAATTGGCAAGTCTTGTTACTTTTGACACACAAATCTCGCACGAGTTGCATTGCAATGCCACAAATCAGCTGGCTGCCGTTGACAAGGAAGAAAATGGGACAAGTTCCGCTGCAACCGCAAGTGCTGCAGGTGACAATTCTGAGATCGATGCAAGTCTGTTCAGCGATAGAACCGACGTTGAGACAGATATGTTTCCTTTAGATGATTATCAGTTTTACAGTGACCTAACCAATGCGACAGATGAGATCTCTAGTCCACAAATTAGTGGCAGTGACCCAGATGAAACAACTAGCTCATTGACAAACATGGAGATTTTTGTTGAGGACATGGCAACTGGGGAATCTACTGAATGCCTGGACAACAAGTTCCCAGAATTTCCGTCCGCTGGACACTGGAACAAACTCGATGAGGAACTCAAAATACCAGTAAACGATGACAATGGTTCAAACTCATCCAAGTTACCCTCAGCATATGAAATACTAAATACTTGGAAAATAAGCAGGTAAGAGATTGAAGTTTTCCCGGTCAGAGTGAGCAGAAGTATCAGATAATGCTCTACGTAAATAGACAATTGGCCTCTAGACTTGTAAAAGTGCAAATATAGCTCAAGAAATAGATGATTACTTCCATGTTACTGAGCATGCATCCATTTATTCTGATTGAGTTTAATGAAATTAGAGGATTGAATTGTGTCCAACTTGTTTCATGTCCTAAACAATTATAGAATTTTATGATTTTAATCAAATTTAAGATTTATCATTTTTAATTATATAATTTCAAGCTTTATGTTTAACATATTATTTTTAGGGTTTATTTAAAAAGTTTAAAAATATTAATTTTTAAAATTTTGGTATATTTCATTATTATTTTTTAAATTTTGGTTAAATATAACAATAAAATATACATGATATAAACATTATATACCATACACATTACTAATTAAACCTTGCATACGTTATGATTTAATTGAATTCTTCAATTCCAAACAAAATAATTCAGATCAAATTTAACACTTGAATTAAATTACGATATTAATAATATTTGATTATTTTGATATTTATATTACGCATTATTTTTTTTTTGGGCTAAAATCTATGGTAAAGAATTTTTAGAAATTTAAAAATCAATAAAATTTAAACTAAATTGAGATTTTTCTGAAAAATTAAATCAAAAACATATTTCTTTTACCCTTTTGTCTATTTTATAAAATTTTAAGTATTTTAGTTACGAGCAATCCTTTTTAGTTAATTCATAAATAAATCATAAAATAATGACTTTTATTATAAATTTTTTAAGAAGGTAAAACAATATGGCTAAATTACCCTTAATTGAGTGACTTCTTCTCTAGAACCCTAAACCTAAATTCGCAGTAAAGCCCTGCGTTCCCATCTTCAATAGAAATGGAGGATCCAACTGAGAAAGCTTTGTGAGGATCTAACCATTGATATCTTTGCCCAATGTACACGATCGCCCGAAAACTACCCTCTAAGTCTCTCACTGGACTATTCGCATTATCACCAAAACCCATATCTCGTTTCCTCTCCACAGCCGCTGAGTCTCGGACCAACAAGCTCGAGCGCATCGCCGACGAGCTACTCAGTCTCTCCAAGCTAGAACGATATGACTACGCGATCCTTTTCAGGCTGAAAATGGGTCTGGACCGATTTGGTTCGGCTGGGAGTGGACCCATTTTGACGACGGGTTCAGCCGCCGGATCTGGGGCGGCCGATGCGCAGCCAACGGTGGAGAAGACAGCGTTTGATATAAAACTGGAAAAGTTCGATGCGGCGGCGAAGATCAAAATTATAAAGGAGGTTAGGACTTTTACTGATTTGGGTTTAAAGGAGGCTAAAGATTTGGTGGAGAAAGCTCCTGTTGTTTTGAAGAAGGGTCTTACAAAAGATGAAGCCAATCCTATTTTAGAGAAGCTTAAAGAATTGGGAGCTACTGTGGTACTCGAGTGAATTTTCATTTCTTTTTGCAATTTCCAACTTTTTTTATTGATGTAGAATAATGTAATGTTCAAATTGCTGAAATGAAATTATTTAAAGAAAATTTGGCAGGTTGTTTATGCTTCTTCTTATCTGTGCTCTGTTTGAAACTTTGTTGTTTCAAGCTCGAACCTTTTTCTTCTGTTTCTGTTTCAACACCACTCTCTCCCTTGTTCCTTATTACGGCGTTTGTTGGGTTTTGAATGGATGAAAGGTGAGTGTTTTTTCGTCTCTCTTTGTGTGTTTTGAGTGATTGCAACCATTTTTAGTTTTCTTCATTTCAATGTGAAAAGAGGATAGCGGTTTTCAATTCAAGAAATCTCATTTCTTTGCTCTGCCACCATGGCTCTGATAAGCTTAAGTGGCTTAGATCTGTTCAATTTTATGAATGGTTACATGTTTTTATTTTCATTGCACTTGTGTTTTACTCGTTACATTGAACTGTTGCTGTAAACGGTAGATTGATGTAAACAACTGAATGCTTGATGATTTGGTGATTTAAAAGAAAGAAAAACTCTTCACCTTCATAGCTTCTTGATAATTTTTCTTTGTTCAAGTTCTAATTTTGCTCCCTACTTTGTCGTGGGTTTTCTTTGATACACATTTTTTTGGTAAATATTGTATTTGTATGTTTTGATCATTCATCGCTTTTAAGCATCAGAATTCAGAATAGTAGAATAGTACTTCAAGTAATACTGCGATACTCCTTATCGACGGTGGAAGTTTGGTCACAGCTTCCTATGTTGAGTTCTTCAGAAACCGGTCGTGTTAGAGTAGAACCGTCTCCAATTGTGCCATGTCTCGAAAGTAAAGACATATGTTTGGTTTAGGGACATCTGATAAAATTGAAATGATACAAAGCAAATTAGCACGGTTTCTGCGCAAGGATGACACGCACAGAAATGGCCAGTAAAACTTTACAGCATATTATGTATAAGCAAAACTTTGTAACACATATCAAGCATATTTGTCATGCTAATTTTTTAATAACTTTCTCTTCTAAGTTTGCATCATTTAATGAAGATCTGTAGCCTTGTTATTTTACGAAGCTATTATTATTCTATTTTAATTATTTATTATTACTTTATTCTAAGTTTTTTTATACATCTTTTATGTTTTTTTTTGGTAATATCTTGATGCCACATTTACATGTGAATCAATCAAAAATAGCTTCTTTATTTGGTGAAATAAGGTTGTATATTATCAGACATCTCCGTTTCTCACATTTTGGCAAGATTCATCTCCGGTTCTCACATTTTGGCAAGATTCAACTAGATCTTGACAACGATAATAAATATCTAAGTTGCTTCAACATTTTGTTTCTTATACCTAGTTTAAGGTTAATCATGAAAGCTCCAAACTTGGCCTTCCACTGCAAATAAAAAACTTAGGATGCTCGATGCATTCACACTTCCAATACTGATTTAAGCAAATATGAAGACGAGATGGAGAGACATTTTAAAATATATTGTCATTCTTTCCTCAACAAACAAAAAAAAGAGTACGTATTATCTACTGACATATAAACTATCCAACTAACAAAGGTGGGATCAACTGCTTCCACGGAGCGCCCCTAGCACAACTGAGACAGATAGGGGTTCTCTGTCCCTGCAGGGATGGTTGCCCACAAAAAAAGTTCATCTCAAGATCATAGTTTTTGAATGTTATACCAGTTTCTGCACTTTTCAACTCATTCAAGCTCACAATTCTAAAACTTACATGCATATAGCCGAAACAGTCCAGCTTCCAGCAAGAGTAAGTTACATAAGTTAATGTTTATCTTTGAGATTTACAACCCTAACTACATATACAATATAGACAACATGTCAGCTAATGTAGTTGTGCCTGGGTGATGCCATGTTCGATGCATCTTCTTGTCAAATAATCGAATACTGTCCATTTGAAGATCCTGTCATCTGCACAAGTTTGCAATGGATACCAAAGTTGACAACCTTAAGAAACCAATTGGACATTTAAATGCGTTAACTTATTGTAGTATCAGATTAAGCTTTGCAACAAGAAAGAAGGCTGATTAGGTGGCGAGTTCAGTTTCCCTTTAGTGTTTCATGTCAAATGAAGGTGGTTTAAAAAAAACATCAGGAGGAAAGGATAGGCATCAATCAAAACGAGCATACCTGCCTTGCCAATTGATAACCCAATTACAAACTCATATAATTGAATTTAAAAGAAAAATGTGAATATATAAAGTTCTTAGCTCGTTCTAGCTGATACGTGAAACTATTTAGTTTCACATGGTTCAATGGTAAGAAAGAGCGAAACAAAAAATATAGGTTGAACATAACACAGAACTTCTATTTGTCCAAACTCATAAAGCAAGTAACAAACTGAAATAACACAAGCTTATGCCGCATTGCGACTACGGAATAGCTTATTTAAGAATAACTTCAGAAAGACTTGACAAGGGAGACGGTTACCAGGCATGGCATGTCCTAGATCTGAATGCCTTCATTGCTGCTTTTGCAAAAACTTCAGCCGCTTCTGCTTCTGCCTCTGCTTTCTCAGCCTCCTGAGCTGCCTCTTCAGCCGCTGCTATTGCAGCTTCTGCCTCTGCAACAGCTTTTGCAGCAGCTGCTGCAGCTTCTAGGGCAGTCATGCCCCTAATCTTTGATAACTCTTGATTTACCTGGGATTTATTTAGGATTTCAGCACTACTCTTCTCCTTCTGCTTTCCCTCTAGAAGTAGAAGGGGAGAACTTCTTATACTTTCAGAACCAGTTGAACTAGGTGAAAATCTGTATTTATGCTTTACCTGTAATAATAAGAAAACAGGATGGTATAACAAAATACAATACATGGTCTATCCTTGTCAAACTTTCAAGCTTTGAAAACTCTAAGAAACATCCAGAAATTCCTTCCAACTCATTTGTGCACCATGAATGCAACGATGCGATGCTTACTCAAGTCATATAAGAATCACACATCCACAACAAATCTTTTCGAGGTTCTGTCCAGAAAAATTTTCACAAGTATCCATTACTGATTCTGCAGAGCACTATTTGCATTCAGTAACATGCGTTACTTGAAAATGCCTTTGGAACACTGGAAAAAGACACTTCTTTGAATATTGTTCTATTTGGAAAAGTGATTACCTTGATCAATTTTCCGTTAGCAGTCAAAAGCTTTAACTTTCCAGTCAATAGCTTTTTGAGGTTTGGGGGCGCCTTGTATTTGTCCTGTATCGTTTTTTTAAGTTGATAATATCAGAATAATAATCAAGTTGAAGGAAAGAGATTGACTATCATACATAGATATCCATGAACAGAAATTCCATTCAATTGTCTAACCTGGCATTACCAATATCAAATTTACTATATTGACAACAGAAACAAGTCCTCACGCCTTTTGTTTTGAAAGTTCTTCATGAGTGGAACCTTCTACAAATATTATAGGTTTGCAATACGTTTTTTCAAATGACTAATAAATCTAACAAGAAGAAAGAACGAGAGAAGACCTATTCATGAGAAGACATGGAGTAAATTTCACCCTAACGCAGGTATTAGGCACTAAAAAGGCCTGCAATTTGGCTTATTCAGTATTTGATGCAGCAATTCACAGTTTTACCCGGTAAGCTTGGGGACATTTTAATAACCAGTTAGGAAGTCTTAGAAATAAAATCTGAGGTTTGGGATGCAGTAATTAATACTTCCACCATGCAGCAACAGATTCTTGTGAATAAATGTACCTCTATGTACAAAGCAATTGAAGCTCTGTCAGAGCCACTTGGCTCCTTCAATGTGGTGATGGCCTCCAGTATTACATTTTCCAACCTGAAACAATAAAGAGTATCATCATCACCCATTTAAGAAAAAATACTAGTCCCAGCAACATCAATTTCATATCTTTGAGAAGCTAGGCATGTCAGAAAAAAGATGCATGATTTACTAAATATGGGAACCATTTAAATTTTGCAACAAGCAAGGCAGTCAGCTACGTTGTTTCTACTACAGGCCCACAAAAAACTTAGCACCCAATTGTTACAACTAAATCTGGCATCTTTTTGACATAAATGGTCTATAAAACAGAAGTTTTCAATTTATATGCTTGCTCCAATAGTTAATCATGAGCATTTCAAACTTGGTAAATCAGAATTTACAAGGTTGATAATGTTATATGGACAGAAGATTTTATGTCAAGATCTACCTCAATAAATATGGATTAGCGAGAAAAGCCTTGTATTAGATAACTATGATTGGCTACTAGCTTTATTTGTAACAACCCCACTATGGGCAATTACTTCAACGACTCATTCTTGTCTTTTCCTGCATGAGAATAGTAAAACTACTGCCAAACCTTACTTTAGCCCCATAGATTTAGAAAACAGCTTTTTTATGCATTACAATTAGATACTTGGGGATTGTCCAGCTGATCACCGATAATCCATGTCCCATGGATGATTATTCATCAGTTCAATGGGTAAGAGAAAGTCAGCAGGAAAACTTTTCAACTTCCTCTGATTAGAATCATTAGCACTATAAAAGAGCTAACAGAAAGTTAATAAGGAAACTCATGGATACTTTGAATTACCCTGTTTCTGATTAACCAACTGAGCATGGAAATGAAATAACATTGACAGTTCAAGTAATCACTTAACCAATTCCATACAATTCCTACATATCATCAATGAACATTATCCATATGCAGTAAAATGAAACTGCAAATAATGAGTAATGAGATTTCTTAAAAAAAAAAAAAAAAAAGAGTAATGAGTAATCAGAAGGCAAGTGACCTTGCATTTAATACTTTCGAAGCACCATTTCTTGGTGTTCCATTGGAAATTGTAAGAGACTTGGCATCTTCATCATTGCTTTGTTGAACAACGTCCAAAATTTTGGAGGTATCACCACGTTTGGAATTTTGAGGATTTCTTTTTAGTGCAAGTTTTGCTTTTTGCCTAGACCCCCATATTGCAGTAACATTAATATTTCTCCACTTGTCCTGTGCAAATAAACTAGATGATTTATAGACCCAAACAAGGCACTACAATGAGAGACACATAAAGGACCAACTCACGCATCAACAATTCAGAGTGCACCAACGGAATCAATATTTCACCATAAATCAAAACAATTTTAGGTTTTGAACAAAAGTCTAAGTTCTCTCCTATCTACAAATAATAGATTCTTAAGGTTTCCCTCTCATCATGCATACCTTGAGATCAACATTCGAGCGTAATCGCAAGACAGCACTGAACTCAGGGTCCATAAGTATAGTGCGCCATTTGCCAATCCCATGCTTAGCTACTCCAGCTTTAAGAGCTGCCTCTTCTTCAGCTGTCCACTTCTGCTTAGGAGCACCCATCAATAGGTAATGCCTTTTCCCAGAAAATTTTATTAGTTCAACTTCGCCACCTTCACCAATGGAACCAAAAACTGGAGTGCATTAACCAAACATTATAAATCAATTCACGATAAAATGAAATTAGAAAAAGGGATGACTTCAATGTAAAATTACATAAATCCTAAGCCGAAGGGCGGTACTTTGAAACCCATCTTTAGCAAATTCTCTTTCTCGTTAAGCTCACACGAACACACAAACGCATAAAAGTAGACGAAAAAATTCAGCAGGAAAGCAAGAACAAACTTAAGCTAAATTGTGATACACAACTTATCCCAACGTCGAGTTTCCACTTAAATTGCGATTTTCTGATTCCAGATTAAACATCAAAAACAGAAGAAACCATAATGCAAAAGCCAATATCACCTAGAAACAAAAAAACAAAAAGAAAAAAAAGGAATCTACCCAGATAAACGTAAATAAAACACCCAGTAACAGGAGATTAAGTAGAGATCATGAGAAAAAACAGAAGGAAAATAGAAAAATTCAACAAATAATCTAAAGGGAAAATGTAAATTTCAAATATAAGATCAAACTACAATCTTTCAGGTGCTGGGCTGAGCTTGTTCGTACCTGACCAGAGGAACAGGCAAGGAGTGAATAATTCACATAGGGATTATTGTCGTACGTATACACGGACATATATGCTTTCTACATGGAATTGCAAGCGAGAAAGAGAAGAATGAGAGACTGAAACATGTTTTCTATGGACTTTACGTTTTGGCCGTTAGATGAAAATATGACCTTTTTAACTCCTCATTTGCAAAATTTCACTGTAACTACTGTTTGCTTGTTGATACCCATGACCTTTGCTATATTAACCTTACTGCCCCCAAATTAGGCTAAAGTTATACATCTCACCTTAACATTTTTCCAAAAAACTTAAATAAGTTTATGTAATTATTTATGATATTAAATTGCACCTTATGATTTCAAAATAACATTAATAATAAATTATAAACATATTTT
>JANKYE010000010.1:5366476-5378927 GCA_032467995.1 Erythroxylum dillonii
ATAGTTATCACCATTCAATTCGGGAATATCACATTGAATATCAGAAAAATTCACAGGTTGAATAACTGCACAAAATTTGTTAAAATATGATTAATTACAATTTGTTATATTTAAATATGATTAATTACAATTTGTGTCATTTTACTATATATGATCCATAACACATAAAATATATTTTTAATTAATCAAAGATGTTGTGGCTAATCTTCAAATAATTAAAATTATATTGATCACATGACACCTCATTTTATGCAAAACTATGAATAATAAAGGTTCTACATAATCCTCTACAATTTATTATAATGAATCAATATCATATATTTGCATAAAAATAAATATATAGACATGAATTTAAAATCAAACAATGATGTAAATAATGTAATTTAATAAAATTAGACTAATCTGGCAAAGTTAAAATCAAAATGTTAAAATAATATAAAGATGGACCACTTTCAATGCAAAATATAAACCATTTATTCTTTACCCCACGTTACAAGTGATTGGAGTGATTGTTCCAGAAATGATGCTTATGCTTTACATATAAAGTTACACTAAAACAATTTCTGGAGTTTACAAATTCTTTTCCTAAGACGGTCCCACGATACTCAATTTGTTGTGTTTCCTCTCACATATATGAGGGAACAATAAAAGCAAACACAAATTCAAAGCAATGACCAAGTCAACATCTGTGGGTCCCACGAAAAGATGTTAGGTAACACATGTTATGCTTAACTAAAGTTTGCCCATGAAAACAAGGTTTTCTACATCCTTCATTCAAAACTTTGCAAACAATGGCCCACATTAAAAGGTTTTGAACTTTTAGAAGTCGCACAATGTCAATGCACTAACAATTAAAGCACACATGGTGGGCCATGTTGATAATTTGCAATTTAGCAAAGAATGAAATACACAGGATTCGTCATCTTTAACCTCTTAACGGGTCGGCTTGACCCGAATCCAACCCATATTACAAAACCAACCATATCTTAGCTTCTTTTAATGATTCAAAAGCCATTTTAAGCAGAATTACATTTTGCACAGTACAGTGACTCCTTCAACATCAATATATGCAACAAAAAAACACCCAGTCATGCATATAATTATAGAAAATTAATTACATGAAGACAGAGAAAAGTTATGCTCTGATACCAACTGTTAGACATGATGATAATCTATATACATGTCTATTATAAAAAAATGAAAATGTGGAATGTTATTTCATACCTCCTGCCCTTGATGTTGAGAGATCTCGGATAAATATAAGAGGGCTCTTTTAAGCTCTTAGCAAATGCAAGAGATGGTGTATGCAAAAAAAAATGCTAAGCCTAGGGACCCAATCTCCTTATATTCCTTGTTGTCTTCCATCAAAACAATAGAAGGAACATGACAGTTCAAGTGGAAGGACATGAGGGTTCAAAATAAACAGACATGACCGATTATAAAGGAAACTAAAGGATAACAGTTAATGGACATCATAAAACTAATAACATATACTAACTCTAGAATTTTTTTTAAACAAATAATTGATTAGATTCCTTATAGAATTTGCCAAATTGTTTGTCATTATTATTTTATTTTTAACATATTTTTCTAATGATAGCTAATAAGCCTTACTTTTTAGCATTTTTACTAGTTGCTTAGTATAATTATTAATTTATAGATAGTTGATAAATGACTAATTGACTATATTTATATACTCATATTTAGTGTGTTTTGCTTGATTATTTAATGTTTTTATAGTATTTTTAGTACTTATTTCGCTTCAAGTGTATTTGTAGGTAATAATTGCCTTCATAAACTAAGAGGAGATGTATTTGGGTAAAATTATGGCATGGGATGGACGAATAGGAGCAATTGTCAACTTACACAACCATGGATAGTGACCGTATAAGTCACTATAAATGTATGGAGCTTCAAAGACACAATTCTTATCTGTGTGGAATTACACGCCCATGTATATTGATATACACAACTGTGTATATTGCTTTTGTAAGTCTCTATAATCGGGTAAATTCATGAATTGAGGTACTTTTGGAGATACACATTCATTTACACGACCATAAACCTTAATTTTTACTATAAAAGTATGTTATTGAAGGCTACATGAAAGGAAGGCATTTTCAAGTCATAAGACATACTAGAGAAGACGCATTTCTAAATAAAGGATGAGGACAACACAAAGGTTGCATCATAAGATCTGATAGAGGGCAATGGTTGAACTATCTGCCTAGATCATCACTTACTACGTGGAACGAAGTAGTGAAGAAGTTTCTTCTGAAGTACTTTCCACCAGTAAAGACTGCCAAAGAGAGGCTGATTCAGAGGCATTATATGACACTTAGGAGAGGTTTAAGGAGATGTTGAGAAAATGCCCACAACATGGTCTACAATCAGACCACTATGTTTGCAAATTCACACCTTCTATAATCAAACTCCTACTGACAGCATAAAAGTTACCGTTGCTAAATATAGCAACAGAATAGAAAATGTTCATCGGTATATTAGCAACGGAATATTTTTGTTCCGTTGCTAAAGATTATCTACGGCTGTTTCTCCGAAAACTCATGCCGTTGGTAATGCCAACTTTGCTTACCGACAGAAAACCTTCACATTCTGTTGGTAATTTCCCATTTTTCGTGTAGTGATCCATATCCATAAAGAACTATATTATCTTCAGATGATCCTCCCATTTGGTCTTTACCTTTTAGATTTGATGATCTTATCTGCTATATCATCCTATATCTCTCCTTGATCTTTATCCATTGATGATGAGTCATTCAAGCCCAAAGTTTTTCATAGCACACTGATATGATCCAATACTTGGCTATGTCAAGTTCATTATTCATGGTATGTTAATTTGAATACACATTAAGTCCATAGAGCTCTCACATATCTCCCTTACACATGTGATCTAGCTAACCTTCAACTTAAGGTCTATCTCAAGTTATCTTTTAGTCTCACATATGAATCTTGCATCTCGACAAAGATTTCTGCTAATGTATACCAACACTTGACAATGCCCAATTTTCTTGCCTACTCATAAGTCTTTGCCTTATTCCGTAGTCCCAAATATCAAACATTAGTTAAGACTCGCCAATGTCAACACGATTCTGCTATTAGGACTTAAGGATGTCACAACTTCCATATAATAAGTTTGAATTAAATGATTTCTCATTATAAATTCAAATGTGTCTAAACGAAAAAAAAAAAGCAATTATTTAAATGTCAGTGATAAATATTTAATTAATTTGTTTTATTAGATATACATGAAGTAAATTTTAAAGTGACCAACATTAGAATTTTGAGACATCACAAAAGAAAATATACATAATTTAAAAGAAGATACAAAAATTTCTCCTAAAAGATAGAAAATTTATCAACAAATTGTTTTCAAAAGAGCTTTTAATTTGCAAATTCTTTATAAATATTTTTCGATAAATACTAATAGAATCAATGATATTATTTGGGTAAAATTATTCATGTTTTTCATGTACATGAAATAACTTCCACATCATTAGTTCTTAACAGTATAATTAAATCTTGAATCCATATTCCGAACTAACTATACTACGCCAGTAGCTGAAATAACTTCCACATCATTAGTTCTTAACAGTATAATTAAATCTTGAATCCATATTCCGAACTAACTATACTACGCCAGTAGCTACTGTAATTTTTCTCATAATACTGTAGCAGAGAATTAGCTAGCAATTGGAACCTTCTGAGTTGAAGGGTATCCAAGAAACTCTTTACTTATTGCAGAGTTAGATAAGCTCCATAACTTGTTAAACTATTTGAACAAGTTTACCTTTATTTCTTGATACTTAAGCCTGGAAACTCAGATGTATTAAATCAGTGATCATTACTTCTACCAACTAGCTACCCTGGTAGTTATGTCTTGTAGCCTGACATTCATTTCATGAAGTCTCAAATCATTTCTTTATTGTCTGCTTTTAACTTAAACAGACCATAAATGTTACTTCTAATTATTAGATACACATTTCACATATCAGATTAAATGCAAATTAAACTTTTTGATCTTCATAGTCGCAAATTTGTAATTTACATTTGGGCGTATATGCATAAAATAAATCACATATTGCTACTATAAAAGGCATATAAATATATATTTTCTTGAGCATTATAATAACAAGAAGCCTCCATAGATATGCCTTTCTCATATGAGCCATGCTATATTATCAATGCAGTAGCTAGCGGAGAAATTCCATATTTTGTTTGTTTATAATTTTTAGGCTGAACTTTATCAAACTAAAATGTGGAGCCCAACATTGATGACAAGGCTAAATAACTTATCAAAACCATCTCCATGGCATGCCCCACTGGTCCCATAAATTTCAACTCCTGCTTGCCATTCACACTCATTTAATAGGCAGAGAGACATAATAAAGGTGAAAACTTGGAACATTTATAGATCCGTAACCAATAGTGAAAAAAAAATATAGTCCACTGATTGAACAGAAAGTCAATACCCGAACCACACAATATATGTTGCTGCGCATGTGAAAGAAGGGCACAAACAAAGTGAGATGCCTTTACAGCAGGACAGACCGGTGTGGTGCGTTCTTGACTCTCTTTTTAATCAACTACTTACTACCAACCACTATTCCAAAGTAAAATTGCCCCAGAAACTAAAACTGCCCTGTAAATGCTAAGATGAAGAAAAAAAAACAAAACTAAACCACTGAAAGATCTTTAGTAAGGTGTAGCTTGCAATGAGGAGGTTTGGCAGCACTAACAGCAGTAGCAGTAAATATTGAGTCTTTATGTCTGTTGATGAGAGAGCATTCAAGATCCCAACTAACCAGCACATTGAATATCCCCCAGCACAAGACTCTGAATTCCTCTGATTTCCATATTTAAAGATGTTAGAGAAGAAGAGAAACAGTTGTAATGCAGCTGCAGAACCAGATAGATCATCTGGAACTAGGACAATTCAAGGCAGCCTTAATTTGCTGGACAGTCACGCCGATAAGATTATTTACGGTTGTTACTGATTCCATGTTCAACTTAGCTGATGGCAAGCTGCTCACTAATATTTGAAATGCTACAGTTACTAGAGAACCACCTGATCTACCCATGTTTCCTTGTGCACTGGAGCTAGTTGACGCACCGTCCCCCTGGTCTAGATGGCCATCAGGTAAAATGGTAAATCCTGATGGTAGTAGGGGAACAAGAGAAGGGTCCTCGCCGCTCATTGCTATATTGATGGCTGGCAGATCAACTGGGCAGTAGACCACAATTGAACCTGATGAGTCTATGCAGCTCTCTTGGAGTATTAACATATTGTTCTGACTAGTATTCAAGGCCTATCACAGAATCCCATAGTATTAGTAAGGATACTGTAAGTGTGTACACAATATGAATGGCATTCAAATGATTCATAATAAATATGCTAACAGAAAAGCCAGAAAACAGAGTCAAACACTTACACGAAGAATAGATATGCAGTTCCCAGGATGTGAGCCATTTGCAATATGGGTGATCTCTTGCACTGCATTGCCACTGGAAAGGACATCCCACTGAAAAACAATGACTCAAAAAAAAAAAAAAATCAGAAGCCATTTTGATATTAGAGTAAGAACCAACTAAACTGATCAGCACTTACCCCCCAAAAAAAAAAAAAAACCAAGTCTAAAAGTGAAATATAAACACTAACCATGACATGGATCAATCTGTGACTGTCATATTACCTGAGCACGATTTCTTTCATCTTTGAAGAAATTGAATACTTTTTGTGGAGGAACGGAAAGCCAAAATGTAGTTGCTGCACTCAGAACAACACCGTTGGGTTGGCCAGGATCTGAACCCTTGTGAAGAGTAACCCGAACTCCAACCTCACTCAACCCAGAAAGAGTAGTCCACCTATGGTTATTAGAAGTACTGATGCTAGCACAGAAATTGTTAACCATTCTTTGGGCAAGTGTCATCAAACTTCTCTTCCCTTCAGGTGATGGAATCACTAAAAAACATAGATAATCAATTAGAATTAGAACTGCACAGAGCTAAAATAGTGCCTATTTGGTATTAAAATTACCTCCTCCAATATCCCGGTTAGAAGTGCTTGACACCATCAGACAAGCAAACCTTTCAGACATTCTTTGCAGTGTAGCAAGCCACCTTTCCGCTCCAAAAGCCATGCCACTTGAAATGAGGTCCCTATAAAGCCGATGAATTGGGGTTTTATCTTCAATTTCAGCGTGATCCACCCAAGTAACCTACATTAATGTTCCAAACAAAAAATGAAGACAAAAATAATATCCAGTTCTTTCATTTATGGGAAGAATATGAAATTATAGTATAAAAACTTAAGCTGACGACCTTGGAGTAACCATTAGGCATATCCTGAATCAAGCATCCAGAAGGAAGCCTACGAGATTGGCATTGAGAAGCAAACTGAGGAATATCATATGAAACATCAACAATTGCCCATACTCCTTGCTCAATTTGTTGACTGTAACGCAGAATACAGAATTCCCGAGTTGGAACTAAAGGTGAAAGCATCTGCACCTCTTGATACATCTGTTAAAAGCACCATCATTTTCATGTGATTCCTACAAACAGGATACTGTAAATCAAGAAAGTTATAATTTTTACAGTTTTACCAGCAATAATGAACCACTGTGACTGGCCAATGTTCCAGAGGAAATTACTTCAATGTTCTTCGCCACAGGGACAATTGTAGGAAATAGCTCAACCCACTTGTTCTGCAATTGTTGAAAACTTGTATAAACTATGACTTTCTTAACGTAAAAATAGAATATTATAAGAGAGTAATATAAAGGGCTTACTGAATCCATGAACATATCAACCAAGGTTGGACCGTTCATGACGACAACAGCAGAATCTCTGGATGCTTCAGTTCGAACACTTAGGTTCTTTGCATGTGTGCTAGCCCTGGAAAAAATCCTTTGGTAACTATCAAGATTAAGAACATCCCTGCCATCAGTGGGGGACTTGAACCACAAAGGTTCGTTGGTTTGTAAAAGCCTTAGCAATTCTTCCATAGCATTTGAAGCTATATCAGTCATGAGGGACTTGTCCATGTCAGAAATGCCTAGGTGTTGGAAGGGAAAATTCAAACCAGAAGTAGCTGGAAGGAGATCAAGATCGAGATCAAGGGAAGGGATACCGCTTATCCCTTGTATCCCAAAACTCCCCATTGATAAATCCAAGGAAGATACATGGATGGGCTGTACTGGAGGCAATTGGGAAATTGGCCTTCCTATGTATTTAGCTGCAATGCTTGAAACTCTATCAAGCTGCATAAAATTAATTTAGACATTTATAAAAAAAGAAAACACAGTTGGTTCCAATGCTAGAACATCATTAAGAAACGAAGACTTTTCCCAAATAGCATTTCACCAAATGCAGAGTATGAAGCTAAATAGAAATGAGCCATAAGGGAAAAGAAAAAACAGTAAACTGAGAAGAACCTCGTCTTTTAATTGTGCATTCTCCATTCTTAACTTGTGTTCATCAAAATAGGAATCTTCTGTGGCAGGAGGACCTCCGCAAGATGGACAGATAACATTTTTCAGTGCCTCTCTGATGGCTATGTTTTCACATCGGATCTTATCATTCTCTGATCGAAGAGCACAATTGTCGGCTCTTTCATGCTGTGCCTAAATTAGTTCCAAATAAACAATAACATGACCTTCTTATTATCTTGAAGTTGTTTCACAGCGCGAAAGAGAAGAACATGGTTCTGATACTATGAGCAGGAAACTTAAGAGGAGATTAACAAGAAAAGAGAAGACAGAAACAGAAAAAGAAAAAGAAAGCAACTTTTCACCTTCATCTGGGTCCTCCTGTTTTGGAACCAAAACTTGATCTGGCGTGGTGACAAACCCAATTCCCTGCTCAACTGTAACCTCTGCTTCTCATCTGGATGTGGGCATTCCTTGAACAGTCTTCATATTCCACCGTAGCATTGAGAACAACCACAACCCGCAAAATGCCCATCAATATTCTCAGCACGTTGTATGCAAACAAACTGAATAACAGTGCTGGTAGAACATAGTCTAAGTGAAGGGAAAAGCAGTGCTTACGAGTCAAGTCTCTGAATTTGGTAAGCAGTATGGCGATGATAATGTTTCTTCCTCTTTTGTGGGTCGGAGGAGTCATGATCCCCACTACCAGACCCACCACCACTGCTTCCTCCACCATCTCCGAGCCCACCTGCCCCAACGCTAGCGTACTCCATTACCGAGGAGAAGAAGAAATATATTAAGCGGTAACAGGCTCAAATAACCAGCACTTAAGCCTGCATTTCAACACAACACTATTAAGTATAAAGTACAAAGAGCAAAGATTGGAGCTTGATAGTTTGGGTTGTGGGATTGACGCGTTGGTTTTGAAGGCTAAAGAGGGGACATATCATAGGGAGTGAAACGGCTAAAATGTCAAAGAATTTGGCATGATTGAAGAGCGTCAGTTAATGAGATTATAGAGAGAGAAGTTTCAAATCATGGGCTCTAATCAACTCTCTCCAAAAATAAAAGCTAAAAGAACCAGACCACCCCACTTCATATCACCATCTCTCCGCCTCATCCTCCGCTCTTCCACCTCAATCACACTACCAAAGAAAAGAAGGAATGCAACCACTCTTACTGGCTAAGTTAGTCTACATGTTAAGTCTGTGAAGCAGTTGTTTAGGACTCACACAATGTGTAACCAAAGATGGCATTTTTATTCGAAGCAATTGTATCCTTAACTCTCTCCTTCTCTCCATGTTACGTATACATAGAGAGAAAGAGAGAGAGCATGAAACGAATCGCTACATTCGAGGGATGGATGGCCTTGGGTTTTCTCTATCTAAATTAAATTCCGAAGAGTAAAGACTCCCTCTCTCTCTATAGAAGTAAAGAGTAGTGGAGTTAGTGTGGTACTATGCAACAGAAACAAAAGGCGCTGAGGTCCAGACTGTGTGTGTGTGTACATGCACAGACAGAGCTCTTAATTATTTTTAAAACAGCATAGCACAGCATCACCACACCACCAGTCAGCCGCTAAATCAATACGGGCTTCTTTCATTTTCATTTTTCTTCCATAACTCCTTTACTTTCCAGTAACTGCGTTCCTACCCCTTTTCTTTCGCCTTTCTTTTCATCTTTCTACTTACTGCAATGGATTTCGAGGTCCATACTCCATAGTCCCTCGCCTTCTTTACTTTACTTGTTTAGTTGTATTAGGACACAACACAAGTCCAATGTGCTCCCAAAAGTCAAAGTCCATTCCTTTTGTGACGAGTGGTGAGTGACGCCGCGTTTCTCTCCTTCAACTCGTTCATGTCAGAGCCCCCCTTACCCCACCCACCGCTTCCAAATTTTCCAACGCAGCGAGATTAATTTATGGTCAATAGTTAGGGTCGTTTGTACATACAAAATAAAGGCTTCAATGAATTGATGATATATAAATATGAGAATTTTAAATGTATATTTTTATTATTACAATTTAATATTCATGAATAAGTAACTTAAGTTATAAGTTTATATACTCAATAAAATACTAAATTATTACAACAATAAATAACATCACAGTAATAAAATTACTAAAAATAGTAGCCGTAATAATAAAATAGCTATAGTAACAACCAAACAATAATATCAAATTACAAAACATTAAGAGAATTTTACTGATGAATTTAAAAACAATTTTTTCACATTTCTAATATAAGATCATTAATAATAATATAAAAATTAATATTGTCCAACGTATTCTTCTCGATACATAAAACAACTAAAACCAGTTTCGTGTGACATTAATGACCTCAAACAGTTTTTAATAATTTTAACTTTGAAAAACTTCTCTCAACTAATGTTACACTCACAAGTATAGTCAATAGAATTCAATAAACAATTGAAATATTTAGATAACAATTTGCAACTTTAAAAAATTCAAGAATTTCAACTGATGATATTAACTGATTTGACAAAGTCATTTACAATACTTTTAATTTAGAAAAATGATCACCTACGTCCCCATCCAATATATTATTATGAGAGAAAAGTAGTTGTAAAATTAATGCAACATTCTTTTAATTCATTACCATCTAACGAATTCAACTTCTTTGAATCATATAAGAATCTGCAATATTTTCAAATGTCATTAATTATTCAAATATATTCTTCAAAGAAGCAATTTTTATATCCACAATAACTAGAAAGTAACTAACTATAAAGAAATCCTCAATTGCTTTTATTTCTCCATCATGATCATTTTCATCAAATTGTCTTTTCTTAATAATACAACGTCTAGCTGAAAATGTAGGCTCTACATTCATCTTATGTGAAAGACTTTTGGCAATATTCATAATAGAGGCAAACTCTTAATTTTTATATTTATCAAAAAAATACCAATGCACCTTCCAATTGCTTTATTGTAACATCAATGCACATAGATTTAGATTGCAGTTTTTTACTTACCATGTTAATTGCGAATAAAATATCATAGCAAATAATCGTACCAGGTAAAAAAATCAATCTTTAAGTAAACTAATCAAACTTTTTGCTTTTTGAATTGATATCATCACAAGATCTAGATAATTCCATTAAAGCTAATCTTATTTAACAAGATCTAGATAATTCCATTAAAGCTAATCTTATTTATGGAGCTTAAATCATAATAATTTTAACACTTTTTATTTGACTCTCCCAATGAGTGTTAGACAATGATTTCATGGTAAAGCCCAAAGCATTATCAAGTAAAACCTTCCACCTCTTAGGAGAACTTGAAAATAATGCATATGTACATTGTACAAATTTAAAAAATGAAATAACTTCAACACAAGAATGCACCATATCACTAAGAATAAGATTAAGATTATGACAAGCACATGACATATATAATGCTCTCGGGTTTATTTCAAGTAATCACTTTTGAACCCCTTTGATGTTTGACCCCTTACATTATGAATATTAAGATTAAGAGACTTAAATGAATTCGATAATTCATTGAAAAGTCTCAGTCTAAATGTGTCATCTACATTTAAGAACTCTAAAAACTATTCCTCTATTTTTTTATTTGATATATTCGCATATCGAACTAACAGACTCATTTGTTCTTAATGGCTCAAATGTAGGGTACAACCAAGAATAATAGAAAAGTATTTTGCCTTTTTAATGCTCCTTATAATAGACTTCTAACACTATAGCTCAAAAGAGAAATCAACTCATTTTGAATTTTGTGACCAAGATAATGATTATGAATTTCATGATTTTGAATGTGCTTAACATGGTCTTCCACTATTACATCAAATCTAGAAATCATCTCAATCAATCCCAAAAAAATAGCATTACTATTTTGGTAAAGTTTTCTCATTAGATCCTCAAAAAGTCGAACTATTTTTAGCAAGACATTTCACAACATAAACTATTCTTATCAAAACTTATCTCCAACATTATTTCTTCTTTAAATTTTCTTATTACAATTCTTTATCAATTGTTTGATTTTTGCTCAATCTTACTTTTAATTCATTCCAAATCCTCAAATTAGTCATATGCTCAACACTATTCTCATTTTCTTTGAGTCTCTCACTAAGATGCTTATAATCTCTAAATCTATCATTTGCTAACACATTTTTTCTGCTATTAGATTTGAACAACTTATAACAAAAATAGTATACTTCGTCTATATGTTTAGAGTGAACCAACCGTTTTCTATCACTAATTTCTCTATACTCAATTTTCTAGAATAATAAGAATATGAAAATACCAAGAGGTATTGCCTAAAGGAAACCTAAGATTTAATTCTCTTTTAGGCTCTTTTTTTTAACTAAAATGTAACTTATTTTATTATCTAGATTATCCCAAGTTTCTATGATCATAAATACCCAATATGGGGATTAGTTGCTCATTTGCCCTTAAATTATATGAATTGGATGCATTTAATACATGATCATGCTCACTCAAATTACTAACATCTTCATGAATATGAATCTCGTCACTAAATTTTCTTTATGTTGTTCAAAATTACCTTCACCTAATTCCTCAGGATTATCACTAGAGGAGCCTACTCTTTTAATAAATTTATTAATAGCTCCTTTCTGGAATTCTGTTAATTGTTCTACTTGTTTCTTTTTTTGGCCCTTTTTTCACTTCTAAATAAACGCATTTTAGGCAATATGATATAAAGCAATTATAACACAATTAGACAAGAAAAAGAACGAAAGCACCTATGTGGAAATGGAAAAAGGAGACAGGTAAAATAGAACAATAATAGCTCAACCATATATTACAAAGATACATCCATGTAATTATATATATGTGACAAAGGAAAAAAAAAGGATAAAATTTTAATATCCTATATAAAAATAAAAAAGAGTAATTTACTATGATAAATGCAAAATGAAAGAATGAAAAATTATTAGAATAAATTTTAAATCAAATTATCATATGATTTATGTTAAAAAGATACTAACAAGAATTAGTTT
>JANKYE010000010.1:5437806-5455782 GCA_032467995.1 Erythroxylum dillonii
TAATTATAATTAATTTAATTAATTAATTGCAATATTTTAATTAATGAATGAATTATATTTTAATTAATTATATTGTAGTTAATTAATTATTAATAATATTTTAATTAATAGTCTTTGCAATCCAATCAAGTGAAGCACAAGAGAGTGAGAAGTAAAGTAGTCCAAAGAATAGAATAGCAAAAGAGCAAGACGTTACCTTTAAATGGCATAGAGTGATTCTTGATATGAAATACAGGGCAAAGAATTATACTCAATAAAAACCTATGATAAATATACAATCTTTGATGAATGTTTGGTTATAAACTCACAGCAAACAACAATTTTTTATTCAAAGGTATCTTCCTCAACCTTCAATGTAATTAAACTCCTATACTTGGAGGAGTGAATTCAATTTATAAAGGAGATGAGTTTCAATTACTTGCATGAATTGAACCCATCTATTTTTTGTACTTCCAAACATGTGTATTGAATTCAATTCACACCTTTCCAAACACCCAAGATAATCCAAAAACTCTTGGCTTAAGTATTCACCACCTCAATCCGGTCGAAGTAATTTAATACTTCTCCCAAGTTTTTTCTCAACTTCATTTCTGAATTCTTTGAACCTTTCAAAGGCTTCAGACTTGTATCTCATAAGATACACATACTCATATCGAGAACAATCATCGATAAAGGTAATGAAGTATACGAAACCATCTTTGGCACGTATGGACATCGGACCACATACATCAATACGTACTAGGTCTAAAAGTCATCAGATGCCTTTTTCTACTTTAAGGACTCCAAATAGGCCTTAAAGTTTCTCTTCCAGTGGCCATTTTTGCCACTGTGAAAGCAAGTTCCCTTTGAGGTAGTCTTCTTTGCTTTCTTGACATCTCCCTTAAACCCTGTGGACTTCTTCTTCTTTTGGCTCTTTTTCTTCAAACCAGAAGAGTCCACCAGTATCATAACCTTGTCATTGCGGACAAATGGATCAACTGCCGTAAGCATGTTGACTAGCTCGGGAATTGTGCTAGATATATTGTTCATCCGATAGTTAAACACAAATTGTGAGTAACTATTAGTTAAACCCATCAGAATTAAGTCAATACTTAATTCATGATCCAAAACAAAACCCAAGGAGGCCAACCACTCGATATAGCCATTCATCTTCATATCCCCTCAACCATCTTGGAGCGAAAGAGCAATCATGAAGTCTCGAACCTTTCGAACCTTGCTTGCTCATTAAAGAGCTCCTTAAGATGATAGACCATATATGAGCATCTATAGCCTCGTGCTGCTTTTGCAAATCCGATGACATAGTGGCTACGATAATACAACTAGCCATCTCGCTATCATCGAGATGCTTCCTATATGCCCTCTGATCACCATCATAGGCGTCAAAAAAAGGGGGGATCGAGAAGTGGTTCTTACAAGACATAACTAAGCTTCTTGGAGTTGAGAACTATTCTCAAGTTCCTGAGCCAATCAAGGAAGTTTGGTACAGTCAACTTGTTAGCTTCCATCAATGATCTTAGATTCACACTAGTACTCATGGTGTTGACTCAGGCAATAGCAACTTATCGTCAAGGAGAGAAAAATTAGAATGTACTTAAATGTATGTCTATAAGGACTTTAATAATACGTATTATGGCTCCCACTATTTTTCACGAATTCATAACCCTCAATATAAATCCGAGAGAACTCGTAGAGAAATTCTCCTAGTGGGTCGACATCCAATATCCCTAAGAATGACCTTGGGTTTACCCATCAAGCCACCTTAGTTCAATTAGTAGTCATCGATCATACCAATTGCATCTCCAATGCAACTATCGAATCTAGTGCTATCAACTATTGATGTGTGCACACTCATTAGGCTATCAACTCTTGACACGTGTACATCTAATGTACACTACCCAACTTCACCTCTGTCCACGTTGATCTTGGGTTTTCCCAACAAACCAATGCTTCTAGTTAAAACCTACCCATTAATCCAAAAATCCTATTTCCATAGTTCAAACATATACGTGTAAAATGAGCTTGGGTTTGCTCAACAACCTTAACTTTAAAAGAATTCTAGTTCTCGCCATATTAAAGGAAGACATTAGTTTTAATATTATAAATGAGGGGTTTGACTAAGGTCTCATATAACTTAGATGGTATTATACATATAACTCATATATATAACTATATATATATATAGTTACTATAACTACATGACATGATATGGACTACCCAATCAAATTGGGCCTAAGCCCATAACCATCCATCAAGCAAGCCCACACGTTCTCCTAACCATGCATTCTCCAATGCATATATGTAAACACATCATTTTGGTTATGACATCTTATGGATCCTAACATAAAAGGCCCAATCCAACACTTAGATTTACTATCTTCCTTTTACTAACTTGGCTAAAATTACTATTGTATGTTATTTCATTTGGAACTAATATTAATCTAATTAACATGAATGTCTAATTCAAGAAATTAATTCATAATTAATTTACCTTAAAATAATTTTTTATTTCTAAAATTAAACAACTTCAATTTTGTTACACATGCCAATTTTTCTAGTCTTACTAGAAAATCTATTGCTATACTAAATTAATTTATATAATTTCTCAAAATTTCCAAAAACATCAAATCATCATTCCAAGCATCTCTAGGTCATTTCATAATGATCAAAATAATTTAGTGTTGGATCGCTTATGGCCAGAGTATTCACAATATGCTGCGGAAAAGACCATAACACAACAAGTATAACCGAAATAACATAGCATGTACGAAAATACCTTTTGACGCGGATTGGTTGTTTCTTTCTCAGATTCGTAGATACTACAATACGCGAATGTCCTCTACTAGTATCCACACGAGTATGAGCGATCCGGGCAACAACTATCATGTGCTAGCACGTCTTGAAACCCTTTTCGAATGTCGGACAGTTTTCTCTCGGAGGGTGGCTAGGGTTTTTCCGTCGCCTTCTTCCTTTTTCTAATGAGACCTAAGTTTATCTATTTATAGAGAAAACCTAATCCCACTGAATCCCAATAAGTTTCGGCCCATACTATATCCCATATAATAAAAGCCCGGCAAACTAATTCAATCTAGCTCAATAAATATATCCACATATATTTATTCAATGCCTAATAAATTAGGCCCAAGAGAATAAGCCCAGATTACATCACTCTTTGTATGCGACCCTATAGGCTCATTTGATATTAGCAATGGGCTTGATCACACTTTAAGGCCTATAAGTCATAAGCGGCCTCTAGCAAGACATTATGGCTACCTAAATCAAATAAGGATCGGTAATTCGATTTAACCTGTAACTATGGTTATAAGTTTAGTCCCTTTGTAACACGATATCAAGATTAATCACAAGGCATGATACATGTCAACCTTTGATTAATAATAGTTTCTTGATCCCTAAGTTGATTGATTTTAACAAATGACATTGATGACTCCTCATCAATTCATTTAAGCACGACCATGCATTTCTTCAGTCATACTTATCAAGAGGCCCAAATGATATCTCTCTCATTTAAGAGAGGTACAAATCCTATCTACGTCATTCACTTCCCTCCGCATGATCCATTTAATATCCAACATAAGACTACTTGTTATTAGGTTAAGAATAACTTAGTCTAATGTCAAAATACTGAATTCCTCATGTAGGTAACCATGATGACTTCAAGTCAGAGGACTAAAGTCAAATCATATTGAGAATCACTAATGACATGAAACCATGTAGTGTTCTCTTTATGGGTCGATCCAATATATGTTCTCTAACATATATCTATATTTCTGATTTGATAACTCATATCCATGATCAGTCAAACTTGATCATCAATCAGAACACATACTAGCCTTAATTCATTATTGTTCCATCAATAATAATCGATCAGGGATAATTTAGAATAGTATTATAATGCTTATGGATTTACTATCAAATCACATATTTGATGACAGAAGCCTAATACCATTCATGAAATGTAAATCACATTACATAAACGACATAAATGCATATTTAAAAGGAATACCTCATAATATATTATTAACAAGTCATAATGTTAATAAATGAATCACATATATCCATTGGCCTAGGGTGCACTACTAATATTTAGGAATCACCCAAAAATTATTATGATCACCGAAACACCGATAAGACACCAAAAACGACAAATATGACTTCTAAAATTTTTCTGAAAATTAAATTTCGAGTAAAATCATTTATGCATGCATCAAAATTAAAATTAACACATTTTTATCTCATAAAAATATTTTTAAGGTTCTGGAACTAAAGTATAAACATACAAAAACATCAAACAAAATAGATCCTACAATTTTTGGGGAAAATTGTTTAAAACACTTTAAATAATTCTAAAAAAATTAAGGAGGCATAAAAACATCCCATATATGTTCACTTAATTTTTTCATAATCAAATTATATGAAAATCATGTGTAACCTCACTAGTTTAGCCAATAGACATTGCATGCCTAGTAGAAAGACAAATTTCATGCATGTTCTTGTAAATTCAAAATTAAATATTTTAATCACATTAAAAATATTTTCAATCACACTAAATCATTCACAATCATCTTATAAACTGATTGGTGAAAGAAAATCGTGAAAACCATTTTTCTATAATTAAATTCGAACAAAACATTACAGAACCCTGCGCTGTTACAACCATGAAAATAGTTTTCACATTTCATGTATTCTACATCTAACAAGGCATAAGATGGCTTTAATATCACTGTAAGGTTCCGATTATGCATCTCATACATAATATATATCAAATATATGCATCAAAAAATAAAATATAACCTCAAAAACTAGATCTACTCATGCATATAGATATAGAAAACAAAAACATGAAATGTAAGATGTTTACATACCTTTCCAAAGATCTCCTTCATTCTTTAATCTTTTCCGCGTTGGGTTGTTGTAAACCACTACGATCAATATAGACCATCTCTAATGAGAATCCACACGAAGATATAAGGATGAAACCTCACGAAGAGATGGCTAGAATTCTTTTCTTGTGCTAGCAAAGACAAGAACTTTTGTGAGAGTTAGAGAGAAAAAGAGTGTGTGTATAAGATAGAACATTTCTTTCTAACTTGTGTCTTACACAAAATGCATGAAAATCATCTCTATTTTCTGCATCATTTGGCCTTCCATAACCCCTCATCACTAATGGAGAGTAATGGGAAGTTAATGGTCATGAATAGCATGCATTAATGGAAGTTAAGGGAGGTTAATGACCATGAATAGCATGTATTAATGGAAGTTTTAGGAAGTTAATGACCAAATTGACAGCCAACAACACTTGTTTCTAATCCATTCCATGCAATGTTTTCTACCACAATCACATCGCGATACAATCCCATAACACTCTCTCAATTATAAAAATAAACTTTAATTAAAACTAATGAGCCTAATTTAATCAAAATAATATAACTTATCCATAATTTCTCCCTCTAGTTTTCTCTCTCATCCCTTTTGCCTAGTCTCGCAACCATGATCAATTTAATAATCTAAAAGATAGCCCAAAATTTTTAAATAGAAGAGTGAATGAGTAACAAAACAAGTTGTTTTCAAAGGGATGTCATATGGAGGATTGGGGTTGCAATTACTAAAGCTTTTGAATTTCAAATAGAGATGGTAATTAGGCTTAGGGTTGGCCTAGTCCAGCTCGAAGTCGACGAGTCAGGCTAGGGTTAACTGGGCCTTAAACTTTGTTTTTTTGGACAATTCAAGCCTCGGGTTAGGTAGAGCTTTATAAGCAAAATGACATCATTTTGTTGAAAACAATATCATTTTGTTGAACATGATGTCATTTTTTATTTTAATTTAAAAAGTTCTGGTTGAGCTGAGTTGGGCTCAGGTTTGGGTCAAGCTACCTCTGACCTGATTGGACTTAGGTTTGAGGGCTCGACCCTACCCATTGCCATTCTTGGGTTCAAAGCAACATCTAACATAATACGCCCAACTTATGGCCCTCCTTCCTCAATTTTTTGTCCTCTCTCTATTTGTGCTTCTCTTATCTTTGTTTCATTGTCCTCTCTACTCACTCCATTCTTTTTATTCTCTCTTTATGTGCTCATTTGTTGTCTTTTTTTCCTTCCAATTCACATTTGCTACGCCCTATCTTTACTTTATATAAGAGAAAAACATAGTTTAAGATAGAGAAAGAGTGTGTAGCATAAAAAGGGAATGAATAAAGAACATGAGAAAAATGACGAGAAAAAAATGAAGAAAGTCCTCTCGATCGATTGGATTTTGTTCAAAAAATGTTCCAAAATTCTATTGCTAATTCTTCTTGATCATTTTTATTTTTCATTAGATTGAATCATTTTCTTTTACATGATGCTTTTATCTATAAAAAGAGCATAAGTGATGAAAAAAATGAGACAGATGAAAAAGTAAACAAGGGATACAGAGAGCGTGAAAAGAAGAGAAGACAAAGAACAAAACCAAGTAAACTAAAAAACATCGATGAGAGTGTTGAGAAAATTTAAGATGCTTAGGCTAATTATGGATTGGAGCTTACTGAGTTAAAATTAAGTTACAATATTTTACTTAAATTAGAGTTGTTAGTTTTAATTAAAATTTATTATATATAATAAAATTATAGATAATTAATTTAAAATTAAATAAAATTTAATGCAACAACTAGAGTTAGTCCCGTGGGCTGATGTAATCTGGAGGCGAGTTTTGAGTCCCAAAGTTGTGGTATTCTTATTGCTAGTGATAAAGAAGAGACTAAGAACTAAAGATAGGTGGTTTGTTAGGTTTAATCATATATGAGTACTATGCAAACAATTGAATGAAAACATAGATCATTGTTTCTTTGAATGTAGCTATAGCAAGTCAGTGTAGAGCCGAACTTTGAATATGCTACAACTTTCAAGCTTCAACTTTATATGGTATGAGACACTAAGTACAATCATTAGGTACACCAAAGCAGGTCAAAGGGATAACATTCACATCAAGACTTAATTTCATATAGTAATTCATTCCATTTGAAGATAAAGGAATAAAAGACTATATAAGAATGAGAAACAACATAAATATCAACTTGTCGAGCAAATTGCCAACATGATTAGAGCGATTATGATTGCCAATGAGAAGCAATGCACAGTTAGCCAAGAACTTAGAGCAATTTGGTTATTTTGATATAATTTTTTCTATTTTGGTATACAACCTGTTTAGTATAGCCTCACTTGACTTTAATTGTATGATCCTTATTTAGGATCATGTAATAGTTTTTTCTATAATATATTTTATTTTATTTTATTTCAAATATATATATATATTAAAAACTAATACCTTTGCTAAAATTTTAAAATTAAAATTTATATTTATTTTTTACCAATACGATTACAAAGTTTAGATTTTGTACTGTATTAGTCAAAAATAGTACGAAATTATCATATTTTGTACAGATTGGTATTTAAAATATTGGTAAAATAGCTATCAATACTGTGAAATTCAAATAATCAAGGAACCTAAATGCAACAAAGAAAATAAATAAACCTAGGTGTAAATTGAAATGCAGCAGGCAACATTAGGCAGAGTAAATTTGAATATTATATCTTAGTATTTCTTTGAATATTTTCATACAAATTTAGATTTTCGATATTTAATTTTACAAAAATTAAGTTTATAATAATAATAATAATAATTGATTAATTTTTTAATTTTATTTAATATTTTATATATTTTATAAATTAATTAAATAATTTTAGTAAATTAATCAATTTTTTAAATTTAAAATTCTTATCTTATCTTCTATCTTTAAAATGTTATTATTAAGAATTGGAGGTCAACTTGTAAGTTTCATAAAAATAAAATAAAATTAAAATGATTAAAAAAAACAGAAAAGAGTCACATGTGTGACTATAGCTGGGAACTTCTTCCTCCTCTTAAAGGTGGGTGGGCCAAAACTCATTTCAATGAGACTTCGATTTGCCCGAATTGAGTCCAATCAAGCAACTCAATGATCAGTGTGAATTGCATCATATTTTATATCTTAGTTTGATATGTGTTTAGCTATTATTTCAATCATTCAGTATGTGTTTAGGTTAGAATTGTATTAGTTTATTAATTATTTGTGTTTTAAGTATTTAATGGGTTAGTACAAGTTTTTGAGCTTAAATATTATATTTTTTGGGGTACTTTAATGTGTTTGCTAGTATTTTATGGTCAACATTGAAGAACAGAGAAGTTTCAGAGACATTCAGGTCGAAATAACAATCCATGATCATGGCAGAAGCCTAAGATGTGGCCTACAATCGTGGCCTGCATTGGGCAAACACGTAGACACTAAAAAAAGTTAAGTTTCGAGAAATTTTTTGGACCTTTTGAATCTCGAAAAAACCCTAAGGCTACTTAGAACACAAAAGATATTTAAAGAACAAGAAAAAAAGGCAAAAAGATCTTTTGCATCAACTACCTTGAGAAACCCTAGAAAGAATTCATCGAGAGATTGAGGAAGCGAGAAGAGGAGAAGAAGTTGATTCGACATACTTCCCTGATTAGGGGTTTCCCAACATCACTGCCTCCTATTATTTGTTCAGATTGTATTTCCTATTTAATTTCAGTTTAATTATTGTATGAAATTGGAATAAATAGTTGATGATATGATCTAGAATGTTGATGATGTTCTAAACGTACCTTCTGAATTTTACTCTTGAATTAATAAAATCTATTTGTTTATGTATTTATTGGATTTGTTGTGATTTAATTCTACAATTGCATGGGGTGAATCAAATGGAAAATGATTAAATTGGGCTAACAAGAGTTAGGTAATTTAGTAGAAATTAGAATTAAATCAAATTGGTAAATTGTGCGAAGAGAGATCTTGCATAGGTTTCTGATAGTTTATTAGAAAATTTCAAAATTAATTAGAGCTTTAGATAGATTGTAAATTGAGAGATTGCGACTTCCATAATTTGATTAAAGTTTATGATTTAGGGTTAATGGTTATAACTCGAGAGAGAGTAATCAACCTTAAAATCGTCTAGAACCAACAATATAGTAATTCATAATCAATTAAGTTAGCATTAAAGATAGGTAAATTTTTCTTTCTCTCAATTGTTAATTTCCTTGGGTGTGTGCGATTGCTTAGTAATTAGTATTTCTGAAATTGATTCTTATTTTAACTTGATTGATTGAACTGAACATCGATCTTAGCTAGCTATGTTTTGAATTTTCTTTTATTATTTCTAACTTTAGATTTTAGAATTAGATAAACTGCCTCTTCGTGAGATCGACACCTTGATATTACGCTAATAGCACTTTTAATAAGTCAATCAGGTAAAAACTTTTAAACCGCTGGGAATTTACCAGACGGCCAATTATAGCCAAGAATTCGCAGGAAAATAAAGACTAACGACTAGAAGAACAAAAACAAGAACATTGGAATGAGATGCTTTGCAATCGGTTCCTCGGTCAACACTGTCTCCTCATCCAGTCTCCCTTCACCTTCACCATCTGTTGTAACAAACGCAGTTCCTTGAAACCAAAAGCTGGTTCTCCTACGTTCACTACTGTTGATTCTCAGTCTCAGCAGGTGATGATGGAAACGGAGAGAAGTCCCAGTCAAAGTGAGAGTGAGTTGTTCCAATTCCTGACCCAGAAACGCTATACTCCTCCTTCATGGGCAAACCATCTCAATCCAATCCCTTCTCACGTTTTCTCGCTTGCCCACCTTCCCACTCCTATTCATAAGTGGAACCTTCCTAACTTGCCTCAGGGCACCGAGGTTTGGCTCAAGGTGAATTCATCATCAATCTCAATCTTGGTTAAAATTTCTTGTTTTAATTCAAACTAAAAAATATATGCTCTTTGGGTTTTGTTCAGCGTGACGACTTGTCGGGCATGCAATTGAGTGGTAACAAAGTTAGGAAGTTGGAGTTTTTATTAGCGGAAGCAGTGGCAGAGGGTGCCGACTGTATCATAACAATAGGAGGCATTCAGAGCAATCACTGCCGTGCTACTGCTGTTGCTGCCAAGTATCTTAATCTCGACTCTTATCTTATTCTTCGCACCTCTAAGGTTCATTAACAGTCCTTTTTCGTTTTGTGCCACAAGAATGTTGTAAAATATGGTTGCGTTATAAATTTTTGTTGTCACTTTGAAATGTTGACGCAGGTGCTTGTGGATCAAGATCCTGGATTGACAGGCAACCTTCTTGTTGAGCGATTAGTTGGAGCGCATGTTCAACTTATTTCAAAAGAAGAATATGCGCAAGTTGGTAGTGTGGTCTGTATTTATGCCTTTAATAAATAAGATTTTTCAATTGTGAGATTACTGTGATTTTTGTTTCCTTTGGCAAAGTCATTAATTTATGTTTAATTGCTTCACTATGAAATGCTCGTTATTGGCCACTCAAAGCATCATATGTAATATGGTTCATTATAAATTGTTGATACCTACAATCCATTTTCTAAAAGTATTATAACTCTTTTTAAAATTATTTGTTTGTGCTGTCATAGTATTAATCACTCTTATTGCTAGTAGCGGATGCATGGTCTTATGTGCCTTCTAGGAGTTAGGTTCTCTGCAAAGGTTGGATGACCCTTCCTTGTCGAATTACCCTTCTAGGAGTTAATCATAAAAGCAATAGCCCACTTTGTTAAGAAGCCATTATGTAGCTGAGCTAGATCATTTTACCGTGCATAGCAAGGGTGTCAATTCATTTCTCGCTTTTAATGTCATTTTGGTTGGCTGAAACAGTGGATTTGGTTTCAAATACTTTGCATGTTTTCCAAAGAGAAGTGTCAGTTTATTGCACCTCAAATAAGGTCTGTCAATATTCTTTTCCTTTTATTTGGTTTTGATACCAGGTTCTTACAAATATCTTGAAAGAAAAATTGCAAAGGGAAGGGAGAAAGCCATATGTTATTCCCGTTGGTGGATCGAACGCCTTAGGAACATGGTGAGTTGTTTACTAATGCTGGTCTTCTTTTGGAATGCTATCATAGCTTGCATCAACTGGTGCAACTATTGAGCTTTCTTAACCATTTTCATCATTTTTATACACCTTATAAGTTTTCTTTGTGTCATTAGGCCCTTCTTCATTTACTTCATTAGTGTTAGCAATCTCAAGCTCTTCTGCATTTAGTAGTTGGTAATGATAGAATTACAGTGGTAATTTAACAGTTGGGGTTCTGTCCATCTTGGACTTGTTGCTTTTTCCTGTTTCTCTTTCCTTCAGTATGTCCATTTTCCTTCTTTCATCCACTTTCAGTTAGAAGGTGAGGGTAAGGAGTAGCAGTGGTAGGTATTAATTAGATGTAGGATAGACAAAATCCATTTTGTGGAATCTTGTTCAAAATGAAGGTGTTAACTCAATCAGTAGCATCTTTTCCTGCCGTTATCATGCATGAGAGATGACAAAAGAAATGCCATTTGTTGAGTATCCAACAGTGACATATTAGGTATCCACCACCTTATTTATTATATTTTTGTCCAATTTCCATGATGAACTTTTGCCTTTTGCATGTGCTTGGAGGGTAGAGAGGAGAAGTTGGGTTTTGGGAAGGGAATTGTTCCACTTGGATGGTTGAAGAGTGAAACAAATAGTACACTTGAGTTGAAGAGTGAAACAAATAGTACACTTGAGTTATGTCTTTGACTAAGTGTTGAATGCAGTGAGATTTTACCTTCCTCTCAATGTTTTTCATAGTTCTTTCTAGCCATTTCTTCATTTCCTCATTTTCTTGTAATATAGGGGTAGTTTTTTCGGTTTATAATATCTTGGAATGAAATTTGTATTGAATCATTTTCTCTTATTGTTTCTTTTTGTCCCCTTATTATTCAAAGTTATGTGGGATAAACATAACTGAATGTCTATTAATGTTGTTAAAAAGAAAATCTAGAGCATTTTAGGTGTAGCATTTCATAAACTATAATTGATGTTTTTTTATAGAAAATCCATACTTCGATTGCATTTACCTTACATTTTTCCTTTGGATTTTACTGATGTATTAATACTTGGTGCTTGGTGATCTCTTACTTCCATACTGTTTTGCATGGTGATCTCTTACTTCCATGCTGTTTTGTATCTATCTCTTTTCTTTGTTTTACTTTTTTACTACCGATAATGCTTGTACAACCTGGCTCCCGACATCTTCATTACAAAAAAGATAAAAAAAAATCTTGTCTTTTGTGTTTCAGTAGCTTATAGGGTTCATTGTATTAAATATAAATTCTTTTTTGATGCAATGGATGCATGCATGATGACATTTTTTGTGCACATCATATTAAATATTCAGCTTTTTCTTTGGATTGTGTTTAGCTATTATAAGTTTTATGTATTGCACAGTGATGATATTTTTTCATTTTGAAATATTTCATTCAGGGGCTACATTAAAGCAATAAGTGAAATTGAGCAGCAACTTAAGTCTTGTCCTGGTGGATTAAAATTTGATGATATTGTTGTGGCTTGTGGAAGGTTCTTCTCTACTCTGCCTAATTTTCTATGCTATGCTTTCTTTTTTTCCTACTATTTCCTTTTGCTTCTAACCCACTGTTCACTTGCTTTTGATAGCTGATGAAATGTATTTTCACTTGTCAGTTGATTAAATGAAAGTTAGTTCAACTTGAACTTGACAAGAAATGGAATATGAATACTTTGGTTGTACAGGCAGGGTTTGTCAATTGTGTCTATTGGAAACTAAAGTTATATTACAAAATGCATAGAATTTCTTGTGATTCAATCAAGTGCATTAAGTGAGAGAGTCGTGAAATTTCTCTGTTGAAACCTGGATGTCCTGTGATTGTTTGTAGTAGTACTAGTGGCATGTTTGGCAGTTGGCAACCTAATTTAGTTTTTGATTTCTGGTCTGAACCCAACCTGTGAATTTCTAGATGATACGTAAAAGGCTTAGCATAGACATGCATGCATCAGCATGCTTCAAATGGTTTTACCTGATTATCTTCTTGTTATTGTAGCAAACTTCACAAAATATGCAATGTTCTATGTGTACTATTTCTTGTTAAAATCGTGACATATGTGTTTTTGCTTAGGTCATAGTCACAGGATGACTCATAGGAAAATTCTCTTTCCCTTTATTGGAGTTTTTCCTCTTTCTAGACCTTATAGTTGCTGCTGAGAAATCTTGTCCCTGACAAACTCTTTGCCAACGATTTTAAGATGAATTCTGACCCTTTCTTATTCCTCCTCTCCCTTTTAATATAGGCTGAATACATATAGTTTTTTGGAATTAAAATAGAATAGGCATTTGGTAACTTATTCTCCTACTAAAAGTAGACTTTTGAAAATCCTTAATAAGATAACTACTGTCTAAATAAGATAAGTACTGCAGAAACAATCCAATTAATTGATAAACTGCCTAACTACCACCCCTATCAACTCTTAATTAATTGATCTCCTCATATATTCCCTTGGTCTTTAGGATTACATTCCGTATTTAATCTTGTAACTGTGTATATATATATACCCTTACCTCTATGCAGTGAATATCAAGTAAATGCAATCTTTTACGTGGTATCAGAGCCAAGTTTGGCTATCTGAAGTTCAATCTATGTTCTGTCCAGGTCAGCAAAGAACTCTAGTTTTGTCTTAGTTTTTCCCAGGGAGCAGAACATTGCTTCTTTTTTTTTACTGGGTCACCGTTTTCCAGTGATCCCTTGTTCTAACTGCCGGAACCAGTAGGGACGCCCCTTGCTAATGAGCCAATCCTAGAAGTCCAACCTCCTGAAGAGCTGTGTGTGAGTCACACGCACCAGTCACCACTCTAGCTCTGAATTTTCTGCTCCCTGGGCAATCATTGAAGTGCTGAGCGTGGTTGCTTATAGTTCTCAGCTCTTATCAATGAACCATTACACCTCTTGAAGAGAATGAGCTTTTGTTTTCGTTTCAATAACACCAACAAAACTAGATTTCATAATTGACATATAGTCAAATAATACCTTCTGCACTTTGGGGTTATTTAAACCCCCCAAGTTCCAAGCTAAAAAATTCATGGTGTTGAAGAGGAGGTTGGTTTCCTTCTCTTTGACTTTGGTTGTAGGATTTCAAGTTTTGGTTGCTCCAGCCTTCACCAGTCTCTCAGTTTGCCATCATCATCTAACTTCATAATTTTAATGCTCTCCGGTAAGCTTCTTTCCATATTATCCTCGACACATATTCTGGCATATCCAATCTTTTTAAGGGTTGGGACTTGCCTGTCTAGGCATATTGGTCTGCCCAAGGCGCTAGCTACTTACTAGGCCCCTCTGTGGACCAATATTCCAGCAACACTTCATGAAAAGTTGATCCACAAGGGGATGTTCTTCTTCTTGGTTTTCACTATTTCCATGCTAGTTCTCCACTACTAGAGCATGAGTGGCTTTCCATGCACGTACCAAGGTCCTGCCTCCAATATTTTGTCCATATTAGCTTCACAATTGAATCTAAAGATGAAGACAGTCTTCAATGATCAAAGTGCTTTCAATTCCCAGGTATTTCCATGTTTAGCAGCCCAGTATTGGACTTGTGGAAACTCTGGACCAAGAAAAATCCCACTAAAAAAGAGGACACTTCTTGGCTTCCTGCTGTAATATTTGAATCGGAGGAAAAACTCTGTTCACCATTAGCAGCAGTAAGAGGTATATATATTTGAGTTTGTCAAAGGCTGAGGAATCGCCCACTAGATTGCTCCACTTGAGCTTGTTAAATCAGTGAGGAATATGGGTATACAACTTTTGTATGCATAATCTGGGTCTTTTATCAATGCTTATAGAATTATTTGTTAACATAGGCTGCATTATACTAGTCCAAACATCTATTATTACCTGTAAGGTATTCTTTAAAATTTGGAAAATTGACTGTCAATGAACATTTGAAACCAACATATACAGAGTATACCAAACCAAGGACGTGGAGTCACATTTCAGCATGTTCAAACTTATAATTTGATTATTGACAGAAACTACTTTGTCATGGGTAATAAGTATGGACCTTGTTCTGTAACTGTAAAGTACAGCAATAATGTTAACTAAAAAGAGGAAAAATTTACAAGAACCACTGATTCTCAATATCATATATTTCTATTTGTACTGGGTTGCAATAAAAATTATAGAAGATCCTACAACACAGGAAGTCATAAGGTGGGTCCTTAAGACCATTGCAGCTGATAATTTGTTGTTGTCCAATTCTCACTAGCTAATAATGAAAGTAATCACCGATTCTTAAACATTGGCTATTACAATTTACCATCTTTGACCAAATCAGGGCCATGCAAGGCTGAAGTGTCAAACCTTTTGTAAAGCAACTCCAACTGAAATTTTGTGATATGTTTATGCTGTGAAGTATAAGTTAGATAAAAGTTGTTTCCTTTTCCTGGAATTTGATATTAATATGTCTTCTATCATGAATTTTAGTGTCAACATTTAATTTGAAGAAACTTTCTTGGACATCGGTCATTGACTTTTTGCAAGTATAATTCAAAAAGCTGGGAAGTGATATTTCAATGTGTGTTGATATCTTTCTTAAATTTAGATTGACGTGTAATCTGTTATTGTTTTTAGTGGAGGAACAATTGCTGGTCTGTCTTTAGGATCCTACCTTGGAACTTTGAAGGCTAAGGTTTTCCCTCATGTCTATAATTTGTTTATTTCCTGGCCTGTAGGCATCCAGATCTGTTAATCTGTTTATGTTTTCCTATGTTATAGGTTCATGCATTCGCTGTTTGTGATGACCCCGATTACTTCTACAATTTTGTTCAAGACTTGATTGATGGACTCAATGCTGGAGTTAACTCTCGTGATATAGTGGACATTCACAATGTTAGTTGTTCTTCATGTTATATTACCATTTTTTTGCTTTTCCTTTGTTTACATCCTCTTAACCAGCGGTAACATGCAATAAGTTTGTTACATTGTCTAATGATTTAGGATATGCAAAGATGGTTGATGGAGACTACTCTTGGTCTCTTTTAGGGTCTTTGGGAGGTGGGGTTTTGAGTGTAGAATTTTGAATACTCTTTTCTTTTTCATTTTAGTTCTTGCATTTTCCGTTTCTTTTAGTTATTTTTTTAATCTGTGCTTTATAGAGATAAAGAGAGAGAAATAAGCTCTTTTATAGACATGCTGTCTTGTAGGTCACTTGTCTTTGTTAACCTTATTTTTGAAGTGGTACATACTATGAAATTGAAAATCTCCTGTTTACCATGCTATTGAATGTTGCTAAGCTTGCCTGTCTTATTATGCATTTCATGCACTAATCGTCTATAAATGTTGTAGCATGGACTAATTTATCACGACTTATGCATTTCATGGAATAATTCTCTGAAAATGTTTTGACATGAATTATTTTAACTCAACTTAAGTGTAACTTGTTTCATCTTGTGAAACAATATATTTTCTCATCTAATCACGTTCTTGGAGTTTACTAAATTGATATTTTCAGCAAAGAACTGAAAGACCTGAAATTTTGCAGTTTTCATTGTGTGTTTCCATGCAACGCATCTTTATTTGACCAAATCACATAAGTCTTGCAGCGCATGTATATCATGTCAACAAGCAGTTTTCTTCTTACAGGCTAAAGGTTTGGGCTATGCAATTAACACCTCTGAGGAGCTGAAATTTGTCAAGGAAGTTGCTACAGCAACCGGTGTCATTCTTGACCCAGTTTACAGGTATAGTACTTGTCCTCTAGCTACAGCTTAGTTTCTTTTGGCAATCTTGTCTGAATGTTGGTTGTAGTTACGAATATAGGGATGAAAAGGTGTTGATGCCTTGACGGTTCTTTTGTTGATTTTCCATGTGGAGTGAGACAAAACAAAGATGGTCTTCTTTCTTTTTTTTTTTCTTTTTGGTATTTATCACTTTCGTGGCGTTTGATGTTATGAAGTGATCTTAAATATCTTCAAACAAAAAAAAAGTTTTTTAATGTTGAGGTGATTGATTTTGCGAACAAAATCTAAAATGGTGCTGATATGTTGGTTCGGAAAATGTTAAAATTCTATGCAACTGATTTCCATACCTGTGTAATTATGGTACATGCATGTTGTAAAACATATTAATGATTATATTTACTAGTAATCTAATTAAATTTGAATAAGTTCATTCAGGGAAATTTGTAACATTGACATTACTATCTGATGTGAACATCACAGTGGGAAAGCTACTTATGGACTGATGAAGGACATGGTAGAGAACCCGAAGAAGTGGGAGGGCAGAAAAGTCCTCTTCGTTCACACAGGTGGACTCCTTGGTTTGTTCGACAAAGTAGACCAGCTGACTCCTTTGGTAGAGAACTGGTCGCGCATGGATGTCCATGAATCCATTCCTAGGAATGACGGTACGGGGAAAATGTTTTAGAGAGGCAATCCAGCTCGAGTTGAGTGTCATGTACATGATGGTGTTGGTTTGTTGTATTTATTATATATATAACTAGATTCTCGTTATTATATACTGTTAGGGGTCATGTTCAACTTGTTATATATATATATATTCTCATTAGAATATATTGTAATTTTCAGGTTCAAGTTAACTTAGACCTATATACTCCTGTCCTTCCATTATGCATATGTATCATAACTAATCAATAGTCTGAATACTAGACATTCTTGGTCAGACAATGAATTTGAGACAACCACTATTATAACAATTGAGTATGTAGATTTGTAAGGCCTGGTTTTAAAAAGTGATAAACAAGCAGAAGTGGAGAGTAAATGGTCTGAGGTTTGAAGGGCTAGATTGTAGACTTTACAGAGGCTGTTAGTTAAGTGGAATTCCTTTCAATATATCAATTGTTTTCAAGCCTACCTTAATTTCCAACCAAAGAATAAAAGAAGCCTTCGGGCATTTGTCAGGAAACTAAACAAGCGTCCACCAAGTGATTCTATAACCTGGAATTCTAAGCATGTTCAAGAATATGTTTTGTTAGTGAAAATGCCAGGAAACTAAACAAGCGTCCACCAAGTGATTCTATAACCTGGAATTCTAAGCATGTTCAAGAATATGTTTTGTTAG
>JANKYE010000010.1:5471529-5483507 GCA_032467995.1 Erythroxylum dillonii
AAATACATTACTATATTTTAATTAATTAATAATTATATTTTAATTAATTATAACAAACACACCTTTACAAAACAATAATACCCATTCCTCTAGATTATGAGAGGAATGGAGTATTACCCAAAAAAGGGTAATCAAAATAATGACCTTATAATCAAAGTCCCTTACCAAACTCAATTTTTCATTCCATACCCATTCCCTTCTTTTCATACCCACCAAACAAGCACCCCCTTAATAAAAGATATCCTAAGCAAATAAATTAAATAATGAAAGGGGTCTCGATTTGTAAATAGTGATCGTTTTGGAGCTATTTAACAAGCAAATGATGGGAACGCAAATAAATTAAACGAGAAAGATGTAGTTGAAACGGTGGGTATTTTGGGTCTAGGTTAATCGGCTGATTGTCCCAACCCAACGATTTAAAACCTGGATTGGATCGGCTGGTCCGATCAATTTGACTGGTGACCGATCGACTATCCGGTCTGATTAACCCTAAAAAGTCAGTCTTGAATTGAATCAGTTCGAACCGGTAAAAATCGGTCAATTGACTGGTCGGACCGGTCCGGTTCGATAATTATTTATTTTTTATTTTTCATATTTTTTTGGTATTTTTTGAATATTATATATAATTAAATATAATTATTGCATAATTATGAAGTCATACCAGCTCGACCGGTGATTGAACAGGTCAAACCGGTGATCAGTAGGACCTTCGATTCAATAACCGGTTCGACTTTCAAAACACTACCCCAAACACTAGGTACAACCAGCTTATTAGTTTTTTACTGATTGAGTTGAATCAACCAATCTAATCAACCAATTACCAAACAAATTTATCAGCTGTTGATTTTGATCGATCAGTCAATTTTTGGCCAATCCGCTATCCTCTACACACACCTAATTCACTCTTTTAAGGTAAGACAGCGCGAAGGTTTACTAATTGAGCGTTGGTTATGGTGTCTTTTTACCTCTCTCTCCAATTAGTGCACTTGACCGATATTGATTTCCCATCTCTACACCATACGTTACTCTCTCTCTCTCTCATTTCCTTCGTTAAGAGGTGTCCTTTTCAGGTAAGTGTTAATATGGGAAACAAACGCACGTTATCAGCATATCATTATCGTTTTATTGACCACTTCATTTGAAACTTCTTTGCGCTTAGTGTGTATATGTACGGAATCAATCTTCTTCTTACAGATAGTGGAAGCTCTGGCAGCGTATCATATTTATGATAACTTATTATCCACGTCTTCTGCTAAATCTTTTCACCCGAAGTTGAAAGATATGCATTAAAATTTAAATATTGTTGAATATATATATATATATATATAACTGAGTTGAGTAGTGAAGAATATCGTGGTAATGGTCATGGTCATGGCTCCTATAAATGCGTTCAAACTTGGAAGTTGAGAAAAATAGGATTTTCCACCGTTATTGGGAAACTATACTGTCCTGAATATTTTATAACCTAAATTATTCTGCATATACTCAATGATTGAATTAAAGCTTTCCTACTTAAAATCCAGGCCGCGTAGGAGAGTAATGCATAGCTGTCTTGTTCAGCAGAACATGCTCGGGTTGATTCCATAGCTGTCAACCTCCATGAACCAACAAATTGTGGTTCTCATTAAAACCTTTGCAGTGGTCAAATTCTTGAACGAGGAAAATCACCAGGAAATGGAAAGAAAAGGGAACGAAACTTCGCTACTCATTAGTATATGTAACACAGATTGAGTAAGATACTTAACATGGTCATATATATAAAGGTTTTGTCAAAGTTTGAATATTAAAACTACGTAGAGGATTCAGCTTCAAACCTCCTTGATCAATGATGACCTACAAGTTTGTTAGAATAATTATTATAGTTCATTTGCCGTTAGACTCCTTGCTCTTATAGAATAATCCACCCAAATTCATTATGTACTGTGGGATCTTTTATCAAAAACTACACTTAAAGAATGGATGGTGATCTTGTCTTTATACAAGTTTCGCAGAAACTACCTGCAAAGTCAGATTTACTTTTAGACACACTAATAGCCAAACTAGAAGCAGCCGATTGATAAGTCTTTAATATAAGATTTAAGAATGGTAACAAATTGAATTACTGCTCTAAACATCATTGGCAAACATCAAATAGTTCAAGTGAATTTTCTGGCATTTAGGGTGATATTTGAACCTTCACATTTTCAGCCTATCCCTAAAACCTACGGTTAAATTGTGCCAGCTCCAGGCTTTGACAAAGCGGCTTCTGATAATTATCCCCTTCATTTCTATTTGAAATACTACTTCTTCTAATGTCTAGTTTACTTCTGCCCTCCTAGATTGAACGTAAGAAGTCATGAATAAAGTCTTCTAATAAATTGGTTTGGACTAGATTTCTTTTCACAAATTTCTGTTAATCTTCTCCTTAGGATTAAAGAATTGAGAATCCATCATCATGCAAAAATATCTTTCTATATATTTTTCATTTTTGAATAGTATTTTAATTAATTAATTATATGTTACAAATTAAACCTCATTATATTATACAACTTTGACAATTCAATCCATTTTTTTCTCAGAGACACATCAAAAGTAATGAAAAACACATCAATGATACCTTCTTGGCTCTCAATCTCATACCCACGACCATTTCGATCTCTATCATTGACATGCCAATTTTCGGACGGATATGGTTTAAAAAGATGAATGGTCTAAGTAATTTAAATAATCTTAAAAGACCTAATTGAATCTTAAGAAGAATTTCATTGGTCTATGATTATTGAACAAGTAAAACTTATATCATATTTGAACTCCCAAATTTGATACCAATGTAAAATTAAGAAAAAATATATTTTTTTAATACCATTATTACATAAACCAAATGACATTTTGGTTACCACATTTAGGTTTCAAAGTCTTACATGAAATTGATGAAATTCCACAAATAATAGTTGATTTAATGTGATACAAATTAAATTTAGTAGGAATAAATAATATTTTTTGAGAATTTAGATTTTGATACTTGGATGAAAAAATAAAAAAATTAGTCATTAACATAAAAACATTGCGTATCAACGTAGTTACAAAATTAAATAAAAACTAACAGCAGAATATGCTATCCTAGTGAAGCTAAAGTTAGCTAATGCCTCGTGACACTAGCAATTTGTGATCAAATGGTGGTGGTGGTAGGACAAGTCCTTAATGGAGAATAATGGAGGTCTCTGTTAAAATATAAGTGGGAGTTTGTCTCACATGGAAAGAATATATGACCTTGAGCACACATATAAGCCTAGTGAGTTACTTTTATTATCACCAATTAATTTTAGGATGAAACATTATATGAGCTTGTATATGGTCAGTTTATTTAGGTTCAATCTTACAAAAATCAAACTAATTTACAGCTTTGGCATAACAGATTGGGGCATGCCCCTTACTCTATCATCAAACATATTGATGTTATTTCTTTTAGTGATTCAGTATCTTTGCCTCCATGTGACATTTGTCTTTTATCTAAACAACACAGATTACCATTTCTCCATAGTCAATCTACTTCATCTGATATTTTTTATATAATACATATAAACCATTGGGGACCATATAAAACACCATTTTGTTTCTAGAGCTTATTATTTCTTGATTGTTGTTGATGATTACAGTCGAGCTGCTTGGAATTTTTCACTTAACCACAAGACCCAAACAGCCAAAACCTTGCAAACTTTCCCATCCTTATTGAAAACCAATTTCAAGCCATTGTTAAAGTCGTAAGAAGGGATAATGGCAATGAATTTGTTAATTCAGATTGTTCTCAAATATTCCTAGCCAAGGGAATTCTGTATCAACGGTCATGTCGATATTCTCCTCAATAGAGTGGAGTAGTTTAAAGAAAGCACAAACATCTCTTGCAGACTACTCGATCTTTAATGTTTCAAAATAAGTTGCCAAAGAAGTTTTGGGGAGATTATATTCTAATGGCTACCTACATAATCAACAGATTTCCCACTCCATTTTTGTCCTAGAAAACTCCTCATGAGTTGCTCTACAATAAGGCACCAAGTTATGAAGCTCTTAAGACTTTCAACTGTCTTTGTTATGCTACCAATACCTTACCCCAGAAGGATAAAATTGATCCTAAAGTCTTTAAATGTGTCTTTATTGGTTATGTTAATGGTCAGAAGGCATTTAAATTGCATGATCTTGTTACCCACCAAAAATTTGTTTCCAGAGATGTTATCTTCCATGAATATATCTTTCCTTCCTTTACCAGTAATTCCTCCCACTAATCCTTCTTCCACACTATGACTTTCTCTATTCTTCTTTAGACTCACTTGTACAAAACACCATAGCTCATGTGTCAATAACTGACCCATCCTCTATATATACAACACAGAGTACTTCAGTTCCAGCATAAGCGTTAATAGTGATCTCTACTTCAGATATTTCTGATGCTTCCTTACCCCCTTACATATTCGGAAAAGCACAAGAGTCAAATATCCTTCTTCAAGACTAAATGATTTTGTCTCGAATGTAAATGCTTCTACCTGTAACTTCACCTTAACTGCTAATTCTTTATCAACTCAGTTACCTACCTCAGGTATGTCCTACGCTCCTCCCTCTTTTCCATTTATTCAACCACTTTGTTTTACTCCTTCATACCTAAATTTTATGGCGAGTATATCTATTGTTCATGAACCTTGGAGCTACAATCAAGCTACATTGGATGAGAATTAGGTTAAGGTCATGTAACAAGAGCTTGATGCTTTAGAGCACAATAACGCCTGGCAACTCACGTCTTTGCCTCCCAATAAGAGAGCTATCGATTCTTAATGGGTTTATAAAGATGGTAGCGTGGATCACTATAAGGCAAGGTTGGCAGCTAAAGGGTACAATCAAATTGAAGGTCTTGATTATACCGATAGTTTTTCTCTTGTTGCTAAACTCATCATTGTGCGCTTAGTTCTTGCTATTATTTATGCTAATTTATGGCCTCTGCGTCAAATTGATATAAACAATGCTTTCCTCCATGGTTCTCTTAACGAAGAAGTATTCATGTTGGCTCTTAAAGGATGTACCAAAGTTGGTCTAGATTAGGTTTGCAAGCTTGTTAAGTCTCTTTATGGCCTTAAACAGGCTTCTCGACAATGGAACTTGGCATTTTTTGCTAAACTTAAGCAATTTGGTTTTGTTCAATCTAAACATGACCATTGCTTATTTGTCACAACTTACCATTCTTCTTTCTTGGCTCTCATCATATATGTAGATGATGTGTTAATTACAGGACGTAATGAAGCATTCATTTAAGATGTCAAGTGATTTTTACATGCTATCTTTACTATCAAAGACCTTGGTTATGCAAAGTACTTCCTTGGTCTTAAGATGGCTCGATCATCTGATGGCATTTATCTTAATCAACGAAAATATATCCTTGATATTTTGCAAGACATTGGTTTACAAGGTGCATAGCCTGTTGTTATCCCTCTTCCCGCTAACACCCAACTCAGTCCACGACAAATTCTCCTTATTCAGATGCTGCTTAATATCATCACCTAATTGGTCATATTTTTTATCTTAATCTTTTTTGACCATATATCTCTTTTTTCATTCAACAATTAATTTAGTTCATAAATTCTTCTCATTGGGATGATGCTATCCATACTCTTCGTTATCTTAAAGGATGTCCAGTTAAAGGTATGTTTTTCCCTTCTAATTCTAGATTTACTCTCATTGGCTATTGTGATGCTAATTGGGCTACTTATATCTCTCCTCATAAGTCTATTACTAGTTATTGCATCTTTCTGGGTTCATCACTTATCTCTTGGAAAACCAAGAAGCAAGCTACAATTTGATGTTCCTCTACTGAAGCAGAGTATCGTAGCATGGCGATGACGGTTTGTGAGATCTAATGGCTCACTTACCTACTGAAGGATTTTCACATTTCCCTTCCTCTATGGATTCCTTTATACTGTGACAATTAAGCTGCTTTACATATCGCTACTAATCTTGTGTTTCATAAACGCACGAAACACTTGGTTTTTGACTGTCATCTTGTTCGGGACAAAGTTACGAAGTTTTTATTCAACCAGCTCATGTTCAGTCTTCACTTTAGTTAGGAGTTTCACATACCATGCCTTTTACTGTTCTTGTTTTCTCTACGCTACTTTCTAAGATGGGTTTGGTTGATTTTCACTAACCTCCAACTTAAAGGGTGGTGTAAAATATAGTGTAGATATAATGTAGGTGTTTTAAGTGTAAGTTAATAACGTAGATGTTTTCTATATAACTGATATACTGTAAACGAAATGGTTATATTAGTTAGTTTGTTATTAGCTTTAACTAATCCAAACACATCAGAATTGTATTATTAAAGCAACACATATAGTAGACATTAGTTGGACGACTTACCTGGATGGACGGATAACTACAGACTACAAAAAAGAAGGATGAGTGACGCTCTTCAACATAAAATAGGGCTTGCAAAAAAGAATATTTTGTATTTAATATAATTTACTTGTTCAATAATTTTGTTATATTTTTAATATATTAAAGCAAGCAAATAAGAAAATAAGACAATTTGAGTTTTGATATGTAATGCAATACAAAGAAAATCTATTATTTAAGCTAAACCACAAACATATAATGTTAATTAGTTAACTGGTGGGAATGCACCACTGTTTGAAAAGGACTACAATCGATATAAAAATCTGCTTCATCTTAAAAAATATGCAAGATAAAACAAAGACATCATGAACATCAATTCAAGAATTTTGAAGTTCAAATCCATTAGGCTCTTTTTTGGGCAAAGTCTATATATTGTGAAGTAATTGTGCCAGAAATGCATTTTAACCTTGAAAACATCGGTGAATGTTGCCAATTGATTGATCAAGACTAGGATTTTTTTAGGCATATTACTATGTATTATGTTAAGATACTTATTGCCATTGAACTATGCGAGCGATTTATAGCCGATTATTTATGTAAAATTGCTTAATTATTATAAATGAAGCCAATTTGTAAGATTAGGTAATCTTAGGGAGACGAAGAAGAGACGAAGACCTACAGAAATAACTATTGATAATCATAGTAATCAGTAATATAGTACTGATATAATTTTCCTTTATGACTATTACTGAATCATTTTCCGTTAATCAGAAAATAACAGTGTTATTTTCATATCACTTATCCTCATACATTCCAACAAATATAGGAAAGTTAGAGTGATATAGACTAAATGATAAAATGTTAGGGACTATCAGAACTAATTAAGATTGGAGGAGCAAGAAAAGAAATGGAAAGAGAAAATTGAACTAAAAATGAAGAACAAGCTAAAAAAGAATAACCTAAGTATAATGATAAAACATGCACTTGTAGGGTATGAGAACTCTTTGGGTGCCCATGAACCTATACTATTAATGCCATTTTCCATGCCAAGAAACAACCAAAGTCATATATGAAATATTGTTACAAGATAGATAGGTTTATAGAGGTATATCAAAATTTATAATAGGTAATTAAGGGTCCAACGTTCTAGATACAATATAATCAATAAATTGTTAAAGGTCCATATTTTGCATTTTTTAAAAGCTAAGTTGAGATTTAGTATTTTATGGTATATTTTATATATAATTATGTGATATTTTCCTATATTTGATCATTATCTTGTACTAATGATTTTAAGGAAGAAACATGTATTTGAGCATAAGTTTCTTTATAGTTTTCCGATTGAGGTGATTGTTGAGTCATTTGAAAGCTAACACAAAGTGCTACAATTTTGTAGAAGATCTAGAATGAAGTAAAATCAACATTGGAATCATCATAATACACTTAAAAGTTTTAGAACAATCGTAACTGATTTAGAAGTGTAATAGGCACTGATTCTAATAACAAGTATCCCATATGAAAGCTTCTCTCTTTCAAGTGTCATACGCTTTTTATAAATAAAGATGAAAGCTTTATAAAAAGAAAATAATTGCTTTTAAAGATTGAATTGAATTTGTTAGGCAGAAAGTTATTATTATTATTATTATTATTATTATTATTATTATTATTATTATTATTATTATTATTAATGTATAATAGGAAAACTAGTGCTTTAACGAGTGATTATATACGTTTGTTGAATAATTATGATATATTCATGATTTTCTTATTTTGTTTGCAAGGCGATCAAATTTAATGGGATAAATTTAAGTTAAAATGCACTAAAACGTGTCATATGCTCTTTTATATAAATATTAATATATAGGGTGAATTTAAATTTAGAAGCCATCAATTTTTTATGCATTTAATAAAAAGTAAAACTTAACATTTTGAATTAAAAGGAAAAGGCACATGTGTATTATGCCCACTAATACCATAGATTAACCACAAGGAATTGACATCTAGTTGGAGACCATGATTATGCTCTTCATAAACTTGAACATATAATGGTTTGACATCAACCACCATAAAAGCAAGAGGAAGGTATTAATTATATCCTAATTCCAATCCAAAACTTGTAGCCAAACAATGGAATGAGTTGCAGCAAACTGACTTTCTCATATGGCTTGCCTCATCCCACAAAAGGTTAAGATTAACAAGGCTGAGGGAGGAACAAAAAATTAAGCATGCAGAAAATGAAAGTAAAGGACTAGTCATCAAAGTATGTTTTGTTAAAAACAATGAAGAAAAATCTGTGTTGAGCCTTCCAAAACAACACAATCCAAGCAGCTAGAAAACCCAATGCGCGCGAAAAGAAGCAAGACCAAAATGCCATCAACCAAAGAGATAATCCACATAGTAGTGACCAAGATGAGGATGTTGTGATGTCGAGGACGGTGGCACGATGAGGATAGTGGGGCTTTGATACGTACAGAGAGCAGGGCGATCGAGGACAGCGACGGTAGAAGAGAGGAAAAAAAATACGTTTACCTCTAAAATTTACCGACAGAAATGTGTTTCTGTCGGTAAACTCAAAACTTATTATTTCGCTAAGCATTTCCGTCTTCTTTATCTATGAGAATTTTATACTTTCACTATATTCCGTCGAAAAATTTGTCTGGATAATTTCCTTCCATATTTATCGACAGATAATTTTCCATTGTAAAATAAAAAATTTCTCGATAATTTTACAGATGGAACATGATTTTCTGTCAGGTAATTACTACGGTTTCGTTTCCATCAATAATTTTCCATCACTAATTACTAATTGTCTTGTAGTGGACCAGACGCACACCGACCCCTCTCCACCTCTTTCCTATTCTCGATCTTTATTCGTACGGGATCTACTAAAGGCAAAGACTTTTAAAATATCTTTTATCGATATTTATATATTAGATCAAAGATATAAATTGCTTCTTAACATTCTATAAAAGATTTAACATTGTTGTTGATAGCAATTTATAAACGTTTAAACTGTTTATATTGTAAAATTTAACAGCTTTACAGTCAAAATAATTATATTAACATTGACAATTAAATACATTTCTAAAAAATAAAAATTAAGAAGAAAAAAAACGTAAGTGAAACTAAGAATTCTAAACATGTATGTTTCCTAATAGAGCTTTCTCGAGAGCTACATCACCTACTACTCTATGATCGATAGCAAACCGATCTGCAGAGCAAATATAGATCTTTTGGCCTAGCCAGCGGGAAAACAATTAACAATAAAAGTCTCCATATCATCATCTCATCTTTATTGTTGGGAAAATGTAAACTTTTATAACTAGAAGAACAACGTTGTTAAGCACAAAAGTCTCCATCTCATCATCTCATCTTTATTGCGGGCAAAAGGTAAAGCTCTACAACTAGAAGAGCAACGTTGTTAAGAACCCTCGTAGTTGGCAGAGGTTAATTTGAAGATTTAAAAGAGCTAGTTTTTAAAGACATAATGGGGTCTCAATCAGTAATGGTACTGCTCAACTAGAGGATTGATTGACTCCGACTTTGATATCTCTATGCATTGCTGTAAAGAGGCACATTGCGTTGGCAAATAAAGCTTGTATAAGCACAATAAAGAAAAAAGAGATGCTGTGATTTTCAAGTGCATCATATCAAAGAACAAATGTTATGGAGCTAAACAAAGCTGAGTCTTTGATTTTGACACATAAATTTACACGCTTCTTACTTTTTGGAAATCATAATTCGAGAAAAAGCACATTATTTAAATAATAATGCAATTAAAAATCCTTCTTTAATTATAATAAATTTAATAAGTTTATTACTTATTAAAATTAAAATTTTGATAGGATTTTTTAAAATTTTAATGCAAAACACAAATTATATTCAGTTAATCATTGTTGAAGGTATCAATTTCGTAAAAGAAATACATATTAAATTTGCATATAATGGGATGGTAATACACTTTCATACTAAAGTGACGTTCAAATTGATAAAATGGTGTAAAAAATAAAATTATAAGAAAAGCTCTCCTTGCCGACTTATATCTGACTTGCATTGTCACATGTCATATTAAATAATGGTAGTACACACTCAACGGTAAATTGTGTTCTGTTATAAAAAAGAAATAAAATCTAAATGTCAGCTTTCTCGACCGTAGTATGTCTACAAGTTGGAAACGTAATCTGATTTCCAGTTGGTTAGACCAACTGATGATATAAGTACACCTTTATTTGTGTCGGCTTGCGAGGATAAGGCCTGATGGAATTTGATGCGCGGCACAAAGAGTAAATGAATAACAAGGCCTTCTGATATTCATGACTTTTACTTGGTGCTTTACTATGTCTTGTACGAGTAAACTTGTACGAATTGTCCTTCCTTTTAAGCTGGTAAAAATGCTGTTTGATTTCATTCATGTAAAGAATGTTAACAAGTCTCTGAGTTGGACAGTGTTCAGCGTTTCCTTTGCATGCAAGCAAAGAAAAAACTAAGTGCCATATATCACCGACGTAAGTGTTCTCATACGATGGGTAAGACCGTGAGAGAGGAAACAGATTACTACGTTAGCTAGTTTTCATTTTACCGATTGGTGGTCGATAGTATTGAAAAAAGTCGGTTGAAAGAGAAGCGGCTTTTGATCTAAAGTTTGACTCAGCACTGATCGGAAAGTAACGTAGATGAGTCAGTCCAACCGTACAAGTTCCAGTCAAGATTTAACGCAGTGCGATTTCTACTTTTCTCTCCACTTTAGTTGGCGAGCCCACTTGCTAGCAAACATTGACTGACTCAGCCTACGCAAAAGTGGGCCTGGACATGTCACTCTCACTCCCCATATTTGTCACCACTCATCATCTTTGTCCATTTACGTGGGGTCGTGGTCGGCGGACAACTGACATCACATTTACTTTCTTTTTTCCTTTCATGTACATCATATTTCTTCTGGTTTTCTTTTCCCAGTTTTCCTTTTTCCAGTGTAGTGGCTTATGGTGTCGTAATACCCCAATAATAGAGATAAAAAGATGGAAAGAGGCGTGAGGGATGGGTTTCTAGAAAGTGGCGTGTTAGAATCAACAAGTTAAAGAAGAAGATGAAGGCGTGCATGGCATAGTTTTGAAGTAATAAAGAAGATTGAAAATCAAGTCGAGTTGGCTAACAATAGTTGGGGAAGAATTCCACAACCACGTGTTTTGACACAATTTTGTACTTCAACTTCTCATAAATTGAGTTAGGTTTGAAGGGGACTGCGTTTTTATTTATCTATAAAACTGCACATCAAGCCCGTCACCCGACATATATAAAGGGTGGTCCAAAGCAGTTTAAACGCCTGTTTATTTTATTTAGTGGAACTGATTTCACGCTTACATAGATTTTATCAAAAATGTTGACTAAGGAAAAATCTTGATGGGAAAAAAGAAAATAATGTAAAAGAAATTTATTTGAAAAGATAAAAGAGCCTTTAAAAGAAAGACTAAATTTTAGGGAAAAAAAAGGGTTAAAAGCTAGGTTATTAAAAAGAGAAGGGTTTGATTTGATTTTAAAAGCTAGGTACATGCATAAAATTATGAAAATTATAAAAAGTAAATTTTGTTTTATGTTTGTATTCTTTTTCATAATTTGAGTTACTATCA
>JANKYE010000010.1:5568654-5584882 GCA_032467995.1 Erythroxylum dillonii
ATTTAATGGGAATATAATGACTAAGTGAAAAATAAAAACTGTACTAGAATTTGGTATATTCAATAATATTGCTATGTATACAAATAAGTAAAAGTTTTGGTGAAAATAAGAAAATCCCCTATAGGTACAAAGAATACCCTGGATCAAAAAATTATACTAGTACTCTATTTATCCAATATCACACCTATTTACAAAAAAATACTATCATTTATTACTGATAAGTAACAACTTCACATTTAAACAAGAATATAATGAATCAATGAAAATAATATAATACCTCAATAAAAACTATATTATGACTCAATACATGTAATACAAGCTCTATGTATAAAAGATGTCATAACACTTTAAAAATAAGTAACAAGTATAGTAAATAATAGGAGTACCATCTCTGAGTATAAAGAATCAATATAAGTTATATCAGTACTTAATTCATCCATGTCACTCCCTCACCTTGACAAGGTCCAGGGTGGATAGCATAGTATTAACTCGACACTTAGGTGTTAAGTTAACCCTACAAGTGCACATCACTTAGCCTTTTCACACATTCTATCCATCTAGTTCACATTCAATTAACAAGATATTTTAAGTACAAATAGGCATCCTATCATTCTTTCATTATGATAGTCTAAGTGTAATCCCATCGTCATTCACTACTTAAGTTCAAATCCTACCTAGTAACCACATAATAATTACAGTTTGCAAGTTCACTACAAAACTAATGCCACCAAGGTCAATATTGACATTCAAAGACATATTGTTCCAAATAGATGAGAAGAAAGAGATCAATTAGACAACTTTGTTCAACCTTGTCTAGACCTTACTCATGCTCATTGCTGTTGTTGCTAGCTAGTTGGCTTAATAATTTTTTTCCTTTTTCTGGGGGAGGGGAAAATAAATGAAAACTTGAGTATTACACTGTATAAGGGAAAAATATTTTTACCTATGAGTAATCATGCATTAGAAAATTCATTTTTATTTTGAAAACAATTTTGTTTTGTAAAAACAAGTAGTAAGTTTACTACCTATGTTCAACACAATCATGCCTACTAATGTGTCAATAACACTCTAGCATAAGCATCACCTACATTAAGACATAAGGTCAATTGTCACATTTCATATCAAGGTTTAAGGAAGACTTCCAGTCTATAATCAAGCATCATCATAGTCATTAAAGCATAAGTTTATTAATAAGCACAATCATCAACCACTTAACAATACATCTTTTCTTTAAACAAGCAATGCTATATCAAGCATAAGGCATCCAAGTAGCTCAATTTCATTACACATGCCCTTCATTAAGTTTTTATTCATTTCCATTAACTCTTTAACTTAGGAATCCTTATTTCATTGCCTAACTCACCTCACTTAGTTGTCTTACCTAAAATGCCTCACTTAGGTCTTTGTTTAAGGAAAATTTTCCTAAGTCTTCTCACTTAGGTCTTTTACCTAAGCCACATCACTTTCGTCTTTTGCCTAAGCTACCTCACTTAAATCTTTACTTAAGAAATTTGCTTAAGTCACCTTCCTTAGTTATTTTATTCATTTTATTTAATCAATTCATTTATGATCAATTTTTCATGGACTACATTTCAGTTCATTGCACTTTTTCAAACAAACAACATAATTTTCACTCTAGCAAAAAGGTCAAGGCATATGTTATAGAATTTCACCACATTTCATAATCAAGATTATATTGATGCATAACTTAAAAATTTTCTCATAAGCATTCACATATTTCCTAAACTATCCATTTCAAGATATTAAAGAAAAAGCTTTTCATGGGACATTCACAATGACTCACAACAACCACAAAATTTATTCATAGAGTAACAAATTCCCATCAAGCATAACCTAAAAATCATTTGGATATAAACCACAAAATTTTTCACACTTATCACTCTCTCTCTCTCTCACACACACACTCACACACACACATACAATTTTTATGTTGAACATCTTCCCAAATTCAATTCTTACAGTCCCCAAAATTAGCTCTCAACAACATAACATGTTGATGCACTAATAACCTAAACAACCTATGGTAAATCAACTATATGTCCTAGTCTATTATGAATTTATCCAAATCACATCATAAAAAATTACCCAATATATAAAACTAAAACTTTCATGTTTTAACCAACTTTTACATCAGTTCTCTAGGCACTCAAATCGTGAGTATAATCCCTAACTCAACTTTATTCTTGCTAGATTTACTAGTTTCAAAAATTCGACCATATCTCTTAGCTTATAAAATTTGGGTACTTTCCCTTTTATGGGAACAAACGTCAACAATTTTTTTATGTTTTACGCTTGTAACTCTTAGCTCAAAATAATTAGATTAAAATGGTTTAATCATTCACTTCCAAACCAGAACAACTACACTTATTAACATATATCGCATAAACTAAACCATATTTCCTCAAACCCTTTTACAACCAATTATAACACATATACAAAGCATTGAAAGATCAGCATTTTTAGCAAAATTTTATTTTAAATCATCACAAATTTTTTTCCAAGAGGGATTTAGGAATAGATTCAATCCCAGTTACTCATTGTTAGAAATCTAGTCTTCTTCTTACTCCCCACCTTTTTTCTTCATCACTCTCTCTTCCTCTTCTTCTCCTCTAGAAGTGCCATCCCCCAATAGTTGTATATTGCATCATGTTTTTGTGGGAAGCTTAATTTGTATTGAGTTGTTAATTTGATTGTTTAGTGCGTGTTTAGGTTAGAATTATGTTAGTTAGTAGATATTTGTGTTTTAAGTGTTTTACAGGTTAGAGAACGCTTTTGAGCATAAATTTTGTATTTTTTAGGTGCTTTGATGTGTTTGCTAGTATTTTAATAGAATGAATAGAAAACGGAGAAGATTCGAAGAAGACCTGGGAGCTCACCCAAGGCCATGATCGTGATAGAAGGATAATGGAAATGCCATGATCGTGATAGAAGGCCAAAATCTTGGCCATGATCCTGGCCTATATGTGGAAAAATGTGGGGATACTTCCAGTTTTAAGTTTCAGAGGGACTTTTCAGACCTTTCGGACCCATAAAAGACCCTAAGGTTACTTTAATTAGAAGGATTATATAAAGGAAAGAGATGTAATCCTAACGAGAGTGTCATTTCTGCCACTTTTGGAAAACCCTCAAAGAGAGAGAAAGAAGAGAGAGAAGAAGAGAAAGAGGAGAAACGAGTGGGTCTTCATGGCTATTGCTCTCCCGAGGCGTCTAAACCCCCTATTCTATTCTGTATTTCTTTCGTCTTGTTCTTTTCTTTGAATATGAAGATGAATATGAATATATGTATGGATTTGGGTTTGATTAAGATGTTTTTAACTTTCCTTTATGATTTGACTTTGATTTAATGTTAATTTAGCTATTATTGTGTTATTGTGATTGGGTGTTGTGATTGATTATGGTATTTTTCATATTTCAATAATAAACTAACCGCGAGTCATAACGCTAATCAAAATTAAAATAATTAGACTACTATTGTAGCAATGGTGAGTCTAGGTTGATCCCACAGAAAGTGTATGAAAAGTTTATGAAATGAAATTAATCGGTGTTTACACTAATGGGGAGGTTTTGGATTTTAAAGAAGAAAATAAAATAAAACTAACTAATAAAAAAATTAAAGAAAACATGCAAAAAAATGATAAATGTGGGGAATTCGGTAGGGACCCAATTTTTGGGTTCAATCTCGGCCTACACCTTGACTAAGCATAATTTATTAATTTGTTGTTATTTAACCTCTCTTAGCAACTATTAATCATGGGGTAAAAATTAACCCAAGTTTTCCCTTAAGTTTTGTTTAATCAAGATACGATTATTAATTAAACTTAACCACCGAACAACCTAAGATACAATCTCTAGATTTAATTAAGCAGTAACATTATGAATTAGGAAAACCAATTAATCAGGGCAACAACTACATACGATGCATCATTTAACCTAGGTCATGTTATCCTTAATGATTACGAATTATTAGTTGCTACACATGAATTTCAACATAGCAATTACTGATTATATCGAAATTCTAGCAATGGGTTTGAAATTAACAATTCAATGAATGCATTAAAATTATCAATTAACAATACCTAACGAGTTCATACACAAATAACTGAATAATAATGAAAATTCAATTGTCCATACACAATACCCAAATTAATTATCATAGGATAACACAATCAATTCCTAATGAGAGAAAGAAATAACAAAATAATAATAAAATTACTTAATCCGAATCATCGGTGTCGATGTTACCTTTGAACCGACGTCGGAACGTCTAACTTTTCATGAGTCTTTCCTGATAAATTGCTTCAACCCCTATCTTAATGCTTACCTGAAAATCCCTTGTTTACCTCACTACCTCAAACTTATATATTGTTGTTCACTATGCATTCGATTGCTAAATTAATGCCTCATGCACGCAACTCTTCAACACGCTACGCCCCTCTTGTTCCGCTAATGTGCTTGAATGTGTGCCGACACTGTACTTGTGATGTGACCAATAAAGGTCATACATCCCTCTTAAAACCTTCTGCTGCTCTCCTGGCGTCTGCGCTATATCGCTACTGTAGCGTCCCTTTTTGTTTCATTGCTTCACTCATCCAGCGTCACTTACGTTCTCTCCCCCTTGTTGCTAATGTGACCCATTTTAGTTTTGCTCCTTCTAAACCCTCTTGTGCCTGCGTGACTCCTTGCCCTTGTATGCTGTCTCTAAACGACGCCACCTGCTCCTCTAATTTTTTGCTTCTACTCTTTGTACGTAGCGTATGCTGCTTCGTTGAAGCAACAACACAGCGTATGCTGCTACTTCAACGCAGCGTTTTCATGCTGCTTTTTTCTTTTTTTAAAAAATCTTCCAGCTGCTTGCATTTGGAAAATTTTTTTCTTTGTCTTCCATTTTTCATCTTTTAATTTTTTTTTGTCTCACTCCATGAAGACAATCGAGTATTGATCTTTAGAAAATGTTCCAAATGGGATATTTTTGACTCACTTTAATTTCTTTGCTCCCAAATTGTACTTAAAATCAAATATGAATTAAAGTGAGTATCTTAGTCATTTTTGTATTATTAATCGCTAAGTGTAAATAATTAAATACATTAACAATTAAACACATATCATAAACCGTGAGGATAAACTGGATGAAAATGATTAGATCGTGTAAATGAGAGTTAGACGATTTAATTGACCGAACAATCAATCTGGTCGGTTATTATATGGAAAGAGATCCTGCGTGAGACCCAATTGTTTATTAGAGGGCTTAAGTTCTAATTAGAATTGTAGGTATTTTATTAATGGAGAGATTGCAAATTTCATAATTTAATTAGGGTTAATGATTATAACTCAAAAGAGTGATTTCCCCCTTTGATAGTCTAAAACTGACACCCTGTTAACACATAAATGACTAAGTTGGCATTAATGATAAGAAGAATCCCCTCTCTCATAATTTTGTAATTTCTCTAGGTTGTTTTCCATTATGAATTTTGTGTTGCTCAATTATAATTTCTTTTGTGTTACATTTATAAATTAAATTCCTGCCAATCTTATTCTCGTTTTTACTTTTCTTTGCAATTTTTATTTTCATCTTATGCCTTAGATAACTTAGGATTAGATTAGTTCACACCTCCTCGTGGGATTGACCCTTCACATACTATATTTCACGACTCGTGCAATTACAATATTTGGGAGTTATAAATTTGTAAAACTCGACATCACGATCAACCATTGATTTTTGGCTTTTGATGATTTTTTACTAAATTTGCATATTTAGAGGTAGTATGAATTTATGGTGAATGAGTTGAATGAAATGGAATAGAAAGACCAGAAATAAAAAAAATTGAAGTGTTGGATTTATAATGGAAGTCATATGAGAAGTTTACTGAAAATGAACAGTAGAGAGTTAAATTTTGGTCTGAACTTCTAGGAATTTATTGCACTGATTTAGATATATTTTTTCAAAATTGTCTTCATGAAAGTTATTGACCTTTCTTTTAGCTTTCCATTGATATAAAATTTGCAATTTTTGGAGCTCTGGATCAAAAGTTATAGAAGTTTGAAGTTAAGATTCGTTGAAGAAGAAGAAGAAGAAGAAGAAGTGGAAATGCACTGTCATGCTCAAAATGCACCGTCGTGCATAAGCACGATGGTGACTTTTGAGTGTAGCGAAAATGCGATGAAGTGAAATTTGCACCGTCATGCTTAAGCACGATTGTGCTTTTGAGATGTTTTCCTTTTACTGAGCAGTCTTGTTTCTTTCGACTATAACTTCTTCTCTAGACATCCAAATGCCTTGATTCTTAAACCAATAGATTTCTAAATCATTTTTCTATCTCTCCACAAAAATTTGTAGCATTCAGAATTGATTTGAAAAAGATTGATCAAATGAAAGTATGGGAATCTGTTGGAACAGTGTAAATAGGATTATTTTACTGAACATACTTCCATTTTTTATTATATTTGGACCTACAAGATTCCAAATGAGATTATTTTAATTTGGAGTAAACGAGATAAATAGGAATACAAATCATATGAAGAAGTCAAATTTTGAATCGGTCTCTAAGATGTTTAATTTTTTGATGGAAGTTGTACATAGTTTACCGTTTTTGAATAAGAACAGCCAGAAAATGTTTGAGGTATATCTTTCAAACTACTCAGCCAAATTGAATGATTTTGGTGTCAATAGAAACATAAGACATAGGGGAACACTTTTCTAGAAGAGATTATGACCAAATTACATCATTTTCACTTTCTGATTGAAAGTGAACAGTAAACCCGAAAGTGTGTCTTGGAAAAATTAAAAAGTAATCCAATGAAAAATGAATTGTGATTTCAATGGTTTTAGTGAGGTGAAAACCTAAGTATAAATTATAATTAGATGAGTTTTGATATGAGATTGATTTTGTGATGAAATTGATGGAAAGATACCCGGGATTGTCATGAACATGCATTGCACATATTTTATTTCATAGATGTGCATTATTAAACACTTATAATTATGCAAATTGTGATATATGTGTATGTTATTTGATATAGAGGAGCAACTAGAACGCCAACCTCCAGACATTGTCGGAACTTCCAGGCATTAGCTTCGGGAGCAACTTGTAAATAACCTAGACGGTCTCACTTAATTACTTGTTTGCTTAAATTCTGTTGAAATGATTGACTAAATATGTGTTGATTGTTGATTCCGGACAATGAAGGTCCAATGAATGTGATAATGGAATATATATTGAAGTGCTGCTTGAATGTGAATGTGACGAACTATGTGCTTCATATTATGATTGATTGATTGTGATAGATGCATTTCATACATGAATGCACAACCAGATAATAGCAGTTGTGACTTGAATAGCCACCGAAAAAGAACTTAAAGCTCAAAGTATGAAAAAGAGCCTCAAGCTCAGAAAGTGATTAAGAGCCTAAGGCTAACTATGTAAAATGAGCCCAATATCCAAAATGGATACGGGACAGTTTAAGCACTCGGTCACAACAACGTAATAATCAGAAAAGAGTCTCATGAGCATTTCATATGCATTTTTAACAAGTAAGTTGATTGTTTAAAATGCCAAATTGATTCGCTCTTAAATGTAAATATGATATGTGATACTTATGCAAAAATGCAAAGTTGTGAATTATATGTTATGTAAAATGTTGTGTTGCATAAATTAAGTGAACCATCGATAATGGTTACCTCATTGAGTTCGCAAAACTCATTAAAATTGTAACGTTGAATTTTCAGGACTGAAAGACGACTCTAGCTACTGAGTGACTCTACCAGCCATGTAAATTGTGATTTGGTAAGAGAAGTCATGGCTCAAAGGTAGGCCACCTAGAATTTTTGGATATATTAGATAGATTTTTGTATATTTTCCTCTTGCATATAGCACTTTTGTATTAGGCAATGATGATGTACATGTAGGGAATGTTGAAAGACACATTCTAGACTTTCAATTTTTATGAAATGAAATGAGGAAAAATATAGTTTTTAAAATATTGTGAGTTTATAATGATGCTATCTAAGTGAATAAAGATATGATGCCATGTGAAGTGAATGTAGTGATTGATCGTAGCACATCATTATCGTAGGATATGTGCTGGAATGACCTTCGGGTGTCCCGGTATGTAACCTTCGATAAGGGGCACTACATTTAGGTGATATCAGAGCATGGTTGGCATCTATTGGGGTATATAAAATATTAAGCAAGAAATATCATGAGAAATGTAGATAATGATTGAAGTTATTGTTTGTTATAGGTCATCCACTCTAGGTGATCAGATTGATCAACCAACTAATCGAGGATCAGTAGGGGCCAGTAAGGTTAGTTCAGTGAACTTATTTTTTAGCAAGCACCTATACATTTGCTTAAGTATCTCCATAATTTAATTATAAGATAAATTACTTTCTTCATAAGAAAGAAATATAATGTGTGCTAGTTTTACCATTTCATTAATATCTCATCTTGTACTAAAGCTAATTGTTTATTATCTAATACCATATCCATTCATATGTTGATCACGCCTTTATGAGATAATGGCTTAATAAGGGAATCTACAAGATTCTCTTTAATGAGAATTGTCTCTAATGATGTCTTTCTACTCCACTATCTCCCTAATCAAGTAAAACTTCCTGAGTAGATGTTTAGATAGTTAATGAGACCTAGCTTTCTTTACATATGCCATGGCGCCATTATTGTCATAGGATAATACTATTGGCTCAACAATGCTAAGAACTACTCTAAGTTTAGTGATAAACCTCATGATGCAAACTGCTTCCTTTACTGCCTCTAACAATGAATTGTACTATGCCTCATTCATATAATCTATAATGGCTAGTTATTTGGAACTCTTCGATGTACCTTAATTATGACCTCTGAATTCTCAATTCAGCTCCTCTATAAACTAATAAAATTTCTTAAGTCCTTCTCAAGCATTATAAAATGTCTTTCACAGTCATCCGGTGACCATCACTAAGATTATCTTGAAACTTGCTCGTTATGCTCAAAGTATAGGAAACATCTGGTCTAGTATAAAGTATCATATACATGATTGATCCAATTATCTAAGTATATGGAACATAATCCATTTTTATCTCTCTTTTTATGTCTTAGGATACATACTTTATGAGAGAGAAATCTCATGCAATATAGGCAAAAATCCCCTCTAAGAATTCTCTACACTAAACCTCTTTAACACTTTGTCTATGTATGTGGATTGGGATAAGTCAAGCAATTTCTTTCATCTATCTCTATATATCTTTATTCCTATAATATAGGCTACTTCTCCTATATCCTTTATGGAGAAGTTCTTGGATAGCCAAATCTTTATAGATTGGAGCATTGGAATATCAATTATAAAAGCAATGTTTCATTCACATAGAGCATTAGGAATACGACTACTCTTACTAACCTTCTTATAAACATATGATTTGTCCATATTTCTTATAAAATCAAATTTTTTATTGTGTCATCAAAATGGATATTTCAACTCTGTAACTCTTTTTTAAGTCCATAAATAGACTTTTGCAACTTACATACTTGATTAGAAAAACTCTTAGAGTCAAACCCTTTAGGTTGTTTCATATACAAATCCTTACGTAAATTCTCATTCAGAAATGTTGTTTTGACATCCAACTTCTAGATTTAAAAATCATGGGTAAGTATCTATAGCCAATAAGATCCTTATGTATTTATCTACTAGTTAAAAGGTTTCACTAAAATAACTCCTTTTTTTTGTAACCTTTAGCCTCTAGCCTTGCTTTTTACATATGTACATTACCATCAATGTTAGTTTTTCTCTTAAAACCCCACTTACTCTAATAGGTACAATACCATTAGGATGATCCACCAAATCTATACTTGGTTAGTGTCTATGGATTTCATTTCAATTCTCATAGCTTCATGTCATTTTAAAGAATTAATGTCTAACATTATTTCTTTAAAAGTAGTAGGCTCATCATTTATAAGCGATACATTGTCCTTCCACTTTTCAATATATAAATATAATCTAGTAAGGGGACAATGTATCTTACTAGTGCATCATGGACTTCATGTCACTTGAACTCTTAGTTGTACATCATATGTATCAATTTAAGGTTCTTGTTCCATCTGGATGTAAATTTGTGGTTCTTGAACTTCTTTAAGTTGTTCTTCACTCCCATTACTTTCCTTGAGAATAAATTATCTTTTTAATAATGTAGCATGTTTTGAGATAAACACCTTTTGTTCAAGAGGATGGTAAAATTGATATCTAAATTCTCTTTAAAACATCTCACAAATTTGTATTTATCTAATTTAGATTGGAGCATATCGGATGTTGCACACTTCATATAATCTTCATATTCCTAAATCTTTTGATATGATAACTTTGTTCTATTAACAGACTATATCTTCTATTAACAGACTATATCTCATACGATAACTTCTCAATCAATTTATATAGAAATCTATTTAGAAGGTAGGCAGTAGTTTCAAGAGCATATCCCCGAAATGAGATAGGAAAGATTGCATGACTTATCATAGAACGTACCATATCTAATAAAGTATGAATTCTACTCTTAGACACTCTATTATGATGTGGAGTCATAGGAGGAGTCCATTATGAGAAAATCTCATTCTCTTTTAAGTAACCAAGAAACTCATAGTCCAAGTATTCATCACCTCGATTAGATCTAAGTATCTTAATACTCTTACCAGTTTATTTCTCAACCTCAAGCCAAACTTCTTTGAACTTTTCAAATGATTCAAAATTTTGTTTCATTAATTACATATAACCATATATGGAATAATCGTCTATGAATATAATGAAATATGAGTATCTACCTCTAGTGCAAGTAGACATAGGGCTACCAACATTTGAATGTATAAGATCCAGTAACTCACTAGTAGACTCTCCCATTCCACTAAAGGTTAGTTTGGTCATCTTTCCCAAAAAAACAAGATTCATAAGTTTCATATGATTTATAATTAAAAGGATCTAAATATCCTTCCTTATGTAACTTTTTTTTTGTATGACATAACCTATGATGTCATAAATAAAATGGATTTTGGTCAATTAATTTCTTTTCTTGCTATTTATGTTAATGATTGGCCTTTCAAGATCTAATTCATACTAACCATTTGTAAGTAATCCATATTGATAATAAATATGTCTTTATAGAAAAAGTCTTATTCTTAATAATAAAGGCAAATGCATTCAAATCTAATTAAGAAATGGAAACGTTTCTAGTAATAACTGGAACATAATAACAATTATCTAGTTATAGTTCAAGGCTACAAGGCAAAGTTATAATACAAGTTCTTACAACTAATGCAGTAACTCTTGCCCTATTTCCAACTTGTAGATCCGCATCTTCTTTTATCAACAATCTACTCCTTTTTAACATCTGCATGTTATTAGAAATATAAGAACCACATCCATTATCTAATACCCAAGAATGTGGAATAGAAGTAGAAAGATTAATCTTAATCATAAATATACTTAAAGAAGTAGCTTTCTCATGCTTCTTATCTTTCAGGGTAGCAAGAAAAGCTTTATAAAGTCCCTCTTTTAGTGTCTATTATCTTTGCAATGTAAATATATTCTCTTATCAATGTCCTTTTTCTTAACCCCCATCTTTTGCTACTTTAGCTTAAGCCATCTTTTCTTTTTTATCCTTTTTCTTCTTCAAGCTCTTTCCATTGCTCCTACAAGAATCTTTAAAAATAATAGAATTTGATTCCTTCTTAAGGCATCCCTCTTCATTCATAAGCATATCCAACATTTCATGCAATGAAACATCCTTTTGAGTCATATAGAAGTTCATAATGAATGGTGAAAAGCTCAAAGCAAAAGGCTAAAGCAACAAATCAATGCTTAACCCATAATTTATGATGTAACCAAATTGGCTTAATTTTTCAATATAGCCAATCATCTTCAGTAAATGTAACTCAATTAAAGTTCCATTTTCCATCTTACATTTATATAATTCTTTATAAGTCTCATAACTTTCCACCTTATTTTGTGCACAAACAACTCCTTAAGATGCATAATTATAGTTGGAGCATCCATGTTTTCACGCTACTTACGAAGCGCAAGAGATAAGCTAGCTAATTTCACATATTTAGATTGTTCAACATCAATATAATGTTGATATGGCTCTTAAACTTCATTAGATGCATATATACTAGGCTGAAGTAGAAGTGGAGTGTTAACAATATACAATTTCTTTTCTGGCCTAAAAATAGTTCTTAAGCTTCGAAACCAATCCATAAAAATGGATCCAACAAGCTTATTACCATCTAAGATGCTTGTCAGGGACAGATCAATACTCATCTAATTTTGACGAGCAAAAGATATAAAAGAGCAAGTATTAGTTTATGCTATAAAATCAAATAAAATAATGACTTTAATAAATATTTAGTTACTCTAACTGTTTTATTCAAAATGATAGCCCTCAATATTAAATAGAAAAATTATGAAATAAATTTCTAATGGATATGATCCCATTCAAACCTAGTTAACATTGAGTTTGCTCAACAAACTAACTAAATTTAAATTAGGTAGAAAATAACTTTTATCAATCACATCTTATGTGATTCCTAGATCTATTAGATGATAAATGTTTGCTAAAATATATCCTATATATTTTATTCCTAACCCTACCTCTAAATTCATATGATTATAAGTTTACTTATCCAAATCATACAAAAGTACTTAAGTAGAACCCATTAATTTAAGATAAAATATATTTGGGTTAAAATGATCTTAAATTTGCTCAACAAGCCTTATAATAAGTAGAACTTTGGTTTTATTCTTAAATAATAAAAAACAAGTGTCATGTTCTTAATGTGTAATTAATATTTAATTGAGGAATTTATAATTTCAAAATTTTAGGTCTCATAAAAATAATAAAATTTCATTATATTGATAATTTCTAACATCATCAAAATTATGAAAGAAATCCTTTAAAATATTTTCTTGATTTTAATTATTGATTTGATAACTAATTTAATTTAATAATTCAACTCTTTGAAAAATTAAACTAAATTTCAAATTATTTTTAAAAAATAACAAAATCTTTTGAAATCAAATTTTATACATTTAGAAAAAATACTTTTTAAAAATTTATTAAGACTTTAAACCAATTTAATCTTAATTAAATCAATTTAATTAAAAAAGGGAGGCTTAAAACCTATAAAATTAACATAAAAATTAAATTAGGGATTGTTCGACGCTTGAGTCAACTCTGGCATTGATTGGGGCATGAAGCACAGCACCAGTAGCGTCTATCCACTGATGTTGATTCCCTATGGACACACGTCCCATTATTTTGGACTTTTTTGAGTTTTTCTGGCGTTTCGTCACCGCCACCTCCTCCTACTACTTCGTGCCACTTGTGTTTGCCGCTCCCCGTCCCCACTTTGCACCTCCAGATGTTGATCTATTCTTCTCTTTTGGGAGACCTCCTCCCTCACGTCTTACTAGGCGTGTTTTGCCCTTCACCAGTGGCGATAATGATCACCAGTTCATTGAAAATCCATCGCAGGAGCCGCCAACTTTGTCCCAATCAAAAACAGCAAACTCATTTCAATCCCATTGCATAACCATCACATATATTGTGAGGAATCCCACATCGGACAATTACAAAAGTATTCAAGAGTTTATAATAGTGTGCAAACCTCTCCCTCTTGAGCTAACTTTTGGTGATGAGTTATGCATTTTTTAACATGATATCAGAGTCAATTTGTCTCGATGGTTTGGGGCGGTGCTCGGTTATGTCCCTTTGTCCAATATATCCATCAGATGTCTAGTCCTGCTCTAAATTGAGGGGGTGTGTCAGGAATCTCATATCGGACAATTATAAAGACATTCAAGAGTTTATAATAATGTGCAAACCTCTCCTCTTGAGCTAGCTTCTGGCATTCTCGAAACTAAGCTAGGGGACGTGCGATTTTGTGTTTTCTAGTACCAAATCAAGCAAGCAAAAACAAATCTAGAATGGGAGCATGCAATTTAGTTGTAACAAAAATTAAAGGATCAATTCCTCTGTTCTTATTTCGTGTTGCCCTCTGCGTTAATAGATGGATGGATAGTCTCAAGTACAGGGTGACACACAAAAACGAAAACAACCACTATCTACTAACAAATTAAATAGACATGTATGAGAGGCGTGATTTTCCAGAGAACAGAAAACATGTTTTAATTTTCAATAAATTAAAACAAACCCTAATTGATAGTTTTAGGATTTATTTTTTATCAAATAAATAATAATCAAGTTAAACAATTAATGGAGATTTTGATACCATTGTTGAGAAACCAATTATGATTACATCACGAGTATAGCAGAAAATTAAAATTTTATGCCTTCTTGATTGGATCTTAATAATTTAATAACTTAAAATATGAATTATAAAAATAATTGAATTGTACCTAATTTGAATTCCTGTCGAAATTTTTTTTAAGGAGACAACCACGAGCTGTCCAAGCATATAAGCTATAATGACATCTACAAAATAGAGAGTAACATGTGATAACTACTCAAATATTATAAATGTTAAATTAATTTAACTCAACCTATCAATGCATGGCTATAATGTATATTTTAATTCTTTTGTCATCCAATACTCTCATAAAGTATGAATACAATGTTTACTTTTTTAAATCAAATAATGTTTATTTTTGTTAATTAATAATTGATTTATAATTAATATTTGAAAATACATTTCAAATGTCGATTCACTTTGACTAGAGAATTTCTTAAATCATTACTAATTAAGAACAATGAACATTATCTCTAATTACTTTAGTGTAACGAATTATTTTATTGACTTACCAATTATCTTTATATGGTTCATACTATTTTTAAGTACTACCGGCTGAGTTACTATAATTAGAATAGATCATAAATAGCATCAAAATACAATAATTCTCATGCAAGATACTTTGGTAATCTTAAATCTAAAGATCAATTATACAACCATTATAATAAGAAAATCCACATATATAAAAGTTATATTACATTTGGGATCTTCAATATCAGTTAGTTTGGTGTACTTATTCACTAATAAGAATGCACACATTTATTTAAACATCTTCACACTTTTATTTATGAAATAAATTACACTCTCTGTACTAGTTTTAGTGTTATCAATATCTCATCATGATAAAGTTATAACTAGGAGTAATTTATAAATAAGCCATAAATGGAAACTAAATCTCATAATTATGATTTCATTGTAATTTTAATTGCACACTAGTTATTTTAACAAGTTTATCTCTAGCATTAAAATATCAAATGTAATTAATAAAAAAGATAAAGATAAAAAAAATCTTTATTAATTAAAATAATAATATTATACATAAATTGCAAAGCATAAACTAACATGGAAAGTAAAAATTAATGAGCAAATAAAGAAGGAAATAAATTATTTAACAACACAACCAATGGTTTTCGTCTGACCACCCCTAATAAATTCCCTAATAATCCCTAATAAATTCGTTGAACACAGAAGAGCATCGTTAAGCTTACCGAGTTAGAGACAAAAAAAGAGCTGAAACCTTGACAGATACAGAATTTTATTAGATGAAGATTTCACATTTCTTGGATCAGTTTCATCACAGTTTTAAACTCATCTTGATAGGGAAGTCCTTAATCAAATATATTAGTTAATTAATATAACCGATTTGTTCTTCTTTTCATACATTCGAGACAATTTTGAATGAGTCTTGATGACTAAAACTCTCAGAACTTAATTTTATATGCCACAGTCGAATTTTAAAGTTTACCGAGTGGAGTGACGATTACCCTTTGCTTTCTTACTCTCTATAATATTATTTTTCTTTTAAGAAAATGCAGCCTATAATTTAACTCGCTTGCAATCTTTTATCATCGAGTCCTCTGTCAGATGTGACACCTTGACATCTATGTGCAGAAAGTTTAACCTCAAAATTAATTATCAAATTGTAAGACTGCAAGCCTCAAATAAAAAAAAACAAAACACCTCGTATTCTGAAGTTGGCATGACCAATTTTCTAGAGTTTGTCTTTGATCTTTCTAAAGAGCATGATAGTCATGTTGTTCAGACATACCCGCATGTCCGTTTTTTGTTTACTGGTTTTGACGACCTATTAGATTTTTAAAATATTAGTTTTAATCTTTCTAAAGAGCATGATAGTCAATATATTATTGTATATAATATATTGATATATTTTTATTATAAATTTATTATATAAATAAATTATATAA
>JANKYE010000010.1:5708698-5719834 GCA_032467995.1 Erythroxylum dillonii
GGGACTGCTTGAGTCGGGAGGCATTAAAAGGATAGCGTCGTAACTTTACATAACTCGTTATTTTAATCACGTGAGCATATGCTTGAGACTTAGAGGGAGTGAGTGAAAAAGGAGAGGATGGAGGAGATAATAAATGAAGCTTGCTATTTTGGTATTGGTGAGTGAACTCAAGGCAATGGCGGAAAGTTCACATGGCTGTTTGCTTATTAATCCAGTCTATGCTAAATGCCAAGCGCTGTTCTTTAGATAGATGAGATTTCCTAATCCCCATGTTCATTCAGGCATTATGCGTTTTCTTTTTCTTTTCAACCATTTTCCCACATTCCCAGTTTGGTCGAGGTGGTCAACGTCCAGTTTGTCTTTCGTGTTTGGGAAATCCATCGGTGCTTAACATTTTTTTTTTGGATTTTTGTTTCTGGGTTTTAAGCAATTGCTCGAGTTCTGAGCTCTTCTTTTTGAGCTTGTTTATTAGTCAACTCCTTTTCTGAATGGTCTCAAATATCTGACTCCGACAAGTGCATGTGTCCCTCCAGGTTGGTTGTCTCGTTCTAATGGTTTTCAGTAACTGCTGCATCTTCAGTTGTGTAATATGTAAACACGTAGGAATTTGGCGCGCATGTATGCTTTTAGATCTCTACTGTTTGCTATGCTGCTTGCATTGAGATTAATTGTTTTTAATTTCTGGGTGCAACTGATTTCCATGTAAAACAATGTGATCTTCAATCTTAGACAATTATATCTGATTATTTCTTTTCTTACCCTTCTTTATGATTCTTCTTTATGTTTCAGGTTCAGTATAAGACTAATTTGAAAACCATAATCTTATGTCAATGGTCCATAGTTTGTTATTGGGTTGTGTTCGCCCTTCATTTGCTGTTTTCTTTCTGATTTAAACCTCAACTGCTTGAAAGTCAGACAATTTGTTAAAAACTTCAACTACCAACCTTCAGTTCCAAATCCTAATGGTAGAGGGAGTTCATTTGACCATTTTGAAGCTCATCATTCTAATTGCAGACCTTTATAAGTTGATCCTGTTCACCAGCATACTTTTCGATATGGGCTATTGTGGCGCAATTATTTAAATGTTTTTAGATTTTTTTTACCTAAAATAAAAGCTGAACAGTGTAGTTACCTCCCCCAAAAGATGAGAAATTTATGATTTTTTTTGTTCTACTTGCTTTCTTGAATATAATTTTGACGATTCTACGGGGTATCATGAGTGCATAACTTCCAAGTCTTGAAAGTCTGCTTCCAATTTAGTATCATTGTTTAGAAGAGATTCTAGAGCATATTTTGGAGAATATATGTGTACGCTAATTTTCTGATATTGGCTGCTTAGCCTTGGTGTATGTCGGAGGAAATTGGTTCAATTCTGGATTTTCCATACTCTTACTCCAACATTCCTGATGAATGCTGAATTGCAGTTGCACAGTTACCATATTTGTTTGGAGCTGTCAGAGATATCTCTTGGGGGAATTGAAATACAAAACGTAGAAGTTTTTTCCTACTGCAGTCATCTACTTTCAGCTTAGCATGCCTAGTAGTTTTCAGCTTCTACCAGAGTTTGTACAATTGCTCACTTAATGGTTTATGTTATTATTAATTCCACAAGGTCTTCATGGTCATAAAGTAATTTTCCATTTTCAGATAGGTGGAGAGGAATCCAATCAATGTAGCTATGGACCAGGTTGAGATGCACAAACAACTTGTAAATACTTCCAGGGAGCCTGGACATGATGGATTCCAGCAACCATCACATAAGCATGCTGCGGATTCTTTAAGAAGTAGAAGCGCTACTATTAGAGTTGCTGATCTGAATGGTTCTGAAGTAAAGCCTGTACTTAATTATTCCATCCAGACAGGGGAAGAGTTTTCTTTTGAGTTTATGCGGGACCGCTTCATTCCTAAAAAGCCTTTCACACCAAGTGTTGCCAATGAACCCAATTATGCAACTGGTTATATGGAACTAAAAGGCATTTTAGGCATTAGTCGTACAGGGTCTGAAAGTGGCTCAGATATTTCAATGCTTACCATAGTTGAGAGGGGTTCAAAAGATTTTGAGAGAGCTAACTCATCTTTGCATGAAGAGAGAAGCAGCTATGGGCCATTTCAGGTAATGCCTCGAACATTTTCTAGTTATGAAAGCGGTGAACTTATGCACCATTATACATCCTCAGGAGATTTTGATAGATCCTCTACAACAATAAAAGCGCTCTGCAGTTTTGGCGGAAAAGTCCTTCCCCGACCTAGTGATGGAAAACTTAGATATGTTGGAGGTGAAACACATATTATACGCATAAGTAGAGATATTTCTTTTCTGGAGTTGAAACAGAAGATTTTGGCTATCTATAATGAAGCTCATGTCCTAAAGTATCAGCTTCCTGGAGAAGATCTTGATGCCTTGGTTTCTGTTTCATGTGATGAGGATTTAGTAAATATGATGGACGAATGGAATGAAGTTGAAGACAGAGAAGGATTGCAGAAACTTTGCATGTTTCTTTTCTCCGCGAGTGACTTGGATGATGCTCAGTTTGGTTTGGGCAGTTTGGAGGGTGATCCTGAGATCCAGTACGTAGCTGCTGTAAATGGTATGGATTTGGGCTGTAGAAGAAACACAAACATGCATGGGTTAGCAAGTTCTTCTGGCAATAATTTGGATGAATTAAATAAGTCAAAAATTGATAAGGAGGATAGTCGAGTGGAAACAGTAACTGTTGGGACTAGCCTTGCTCTCTTTAATGGCACTTTTCAGTCTCCGCAACCAATTCTCCACGATGGCTCTCTTGGCTATGAAACCTATCCACAAGATTATCACAGACAAGTGATGGATCGTGGAGAACTTAAGCATGCACCATTTCACTTTAATTACAACTCCCCTAACTACTCTCCATGTGGTGAATTTCCTTATTCTATTGGTGTTCATGGAGTTATAAATCAACAAGGACTGCTAAAAGGTCAGTCATATGGTAGCTTTCAAGTACAGAATTCACAGATGTTTGTAAAGGAGGCAAGCCCGAAATCTGATGCTTCTGTTCAGCAGGAGAGTGATATGGAAAAAGCTCAACCAGTAGAGCAGGTTCATTCAGTTCCAGCTGACGAAGTGCCAGTTACTAGTTCTGTATCAACAAGAGATCCACCATTTTTCCCTTCAATCAGTGGGGTAAGGTTTCAGGAAGATGAAAAAGCATCCTCTTCTGAAGACACTGTGAATCCTGCACAAGTTCCTAGATCTTGTGAAGATGTTCGATGTTCCAACTCGACTAGTAGGCTTGGTGCAGGATGTCTTGATCCTGCCTTCAATCCAATGGGTTTAAACGACCTTAAACCATATATACCAACCCAGAGAGTTTACTATTCTGAGAGAATACCCAGAGACCAATCAGAGTTGCTGAATATAATATCCAAGTCTGATGATTCACTTGGTTCTGAGTTTCTTATTTCTCATTCTGATGCTGCTGATCATAATCTAAAAGGGCAATCTGTTGAAAGATTGCACCAAAATAACTTGCCTACCAATTCTGAAGACACCAATTCAGTCACAACACAATTGTCTATAGACCAAACCATCAATGATGGACTTTCCCAACTTCAAAAGTTCAAGGAGTTTGCCACTTCAGTTTCTGTTATGAATAAAAAGCTTTTTAATACTGAAGATGTTTGGAAGCATGGGCGCAAGCAGGAAATTCCAAATGATATTGGCAATAAAGATTCTGAAAACCAAGGAAGGGTTCTTAAGGGTGAGGGTGAAGTAGATCATATTGCAGTTGCAGATAATCACAAAATATTCCTTTCAGAGCAAAGCGTAGAAGGTGGATTAGGACACACTGCTTTAACACCAGTAGCTGCTGTTCTGAACCATAAGGATCATGTATCTGATTTTCCAGATACTATATTGGGGGGCATGGTGTGCAAGGCTATTACTGGTGATAAGGATTTGAGGCACACACAGCCAAAATCTTTGACAGAGAGCTCAACTGAGGGAGTAAATCAAGAAATTTCCCACACTGGCGTGTTGCCAAAAAAGCGTGAATCCATCATTATAGAAATTGATGATAGATTTCCCCACGATCTCCTTTCTGAGATGTTCTTCAAAGGCATATTTACTGAGGATAACTCTGTTATCGGTCCAATGGATAGAGACGGAATTGGTGTGAGTGTAAACATGGATAATCATAAACCTAAGCCCTGGTCATATTTTCAGAAGTTGGCACAAGAGGAATCTGTCCAAAATGATGTTTCTCTTATTGATCAGGATCATATTGGTGCACAGCCAGATTTTACAAAGGATGGAGGAGGAGATTCTGAGCCCTATGGTTATTCTCCTTCAGCAACAGATGGGGTTTCAATGGACCCTGGATATTCACAACTTAATGTTGGTGAAAACAATGGGCATAATTTATCTGGAGTAAGAGAAGCTGACTTGACAATGCATTCTTATCTTGATCATTCCCAAGTTAAAGAGAGTGAAAGTCTGCAGTTTGAAGCTATGATAGAAAATCTGAAATCACCGGAGTCTCAGTATGAGGTATGTGTTGTTGTTTGGTGATTTCATTTGAGAATTCATTCCTAATCAGCTAGCCGAAGCAACTTAACTTTGATGGTTTAGGATGGGAATTCAGGAAACAGATATGTTGGCTTTCCTCCTCCTGATCCCTCTCTGCAGGTAAAAGTTGGATATTAACATTTCTACTGACTCTCAAAACTATCGTTTCTTTGTGTACTTGCACTGTTTGCTATTGGAATCCCTTATCGTTGATTCTTCCTATAAGGTTTTTTTTCCCCCTCTCATAGTCATCCCACAGTTGAATGTTACTTGTGTTTGTGAGAAAGACCTAATATGAGTAAACTGATGCTCTCTTTTTACTTTTAAGTTGCACCAATTTGACTAATCATTTGAAGCCAAAATAAAAGTAGTACTGAGAGAAGGAAAAAAAAAATTGATTTGGGTAGCCACCCAACTTTCTTCCTCAACACAAATATAAACACAAGTCAGAGGAACCTGACCAAATGCCCTCTTCAAATTAGTGTAGGTGTCTTGCTGCGACTTTTGTTATTGTTGCATATATATCGTTCTCTGCATAAAATGATAGTGGTTTTCATCAGGAAAGCGAGCCAAGAGCTGATTATTAGCTGACTGTAAACAGCAGTGGATTTGTTTTTCTTTGATTTGGCTTTCTTCATGCTGCTTTAGCAACAATTAATTACGCCTTTGTGTCTTCTAGACTACAATTTTCTTGTCAAGAATAAATAGATGGGATGAGGGTTCTGGTTATCAGTCAGGATTCTATAATCACCTTGGCCTTTTCATTTAGTATGTATAATAGATATTGTTGTTTTGTTATTGGAAAAGTTTTGATATATATTTTTTGTTGTATGACACCACTAAAAGCTTGTCTGCCTATGCTATCTTGAAACTTTTTTGAGGTCTCATCCATTGATGTTATTAAGTTGTCAGGAATTCTTTCCTATTGTCCCCTCCAGCACATTCTAGGATTTCTATTGCAATATCTGAGAACTTTTGAACATTACCTACTTCATTGAACTTCAATTCTTCAAACAAACAAACAAACAACAACAATCCAGTAAAAGTCCCGTTGAATGTAGGGTCTAGGGAGATCCAAAAATATGCAACCTTACCCCTAACTGGTATGAATATCTCATCTGTCATGGAGGTGCAATGGGGGAGGGAGGTTTTTAATACTTCTACTTTTTAATTTTCCAAAAACATTATTTTTCATGCGACCAATACATTTTCCTAAGTCTGTGATTTATGCTTTTATTTTAAATATAATAGGCATGTGGGTATAAGTATGTATGTGTGTGTTAGCATGGAGATAGTTTTTTGATGCATATCCAGAAACTCTTTTTTATGCCTAGGTATTCTTTCTCAAACATGTTCACCTCCTTCTGGTTCTTTGAATGTAAACTTGAGATTATTCAGTTGGAATTTATCCGCAATAAAATTGATGATCAGATATTGTTTCTTAACCTAATGGCAGATTATAAAAAATGATGATCTTGAAGAGTTAAAAGAACTAGGTTCTGGTACTTTTGGGACTGTGTATCATGGAAAATGGAGAGGAACAGATGTTGCCATCAAGAGGCTGAAGAAAATTTGTTTCACTGGTCAATCATCAGAGCAAGAGAGATTGGTAATTGTTGCTTAGCTGCTGAGATGTGTTATCCTTTTGTTTTCCTTCCCAGTGATGCATGTTATTTTAGCTAAATGCATACCAAATTTGGTACTTGTTTCTTCATTTTATTTTGGGATTTTTGATGAAATAATATTTATTTATTTTTTTCTTAGGCATTAGAGTTTTGGGGGGAAGCAGAAATCCTTTCAAAGCTTCAACATCCAAATGTTGTGGCATTCTATGGTGTAGTGCAAGATGGTCCTGGGGGAACATTGGCTACTGTGGCTGAGTACATGGTTGATGGTTCTCTTAGACATGTTTTACTTCGGAAAGATAGGTAAATCCTACAATTGAACGGTACTATAATCTAATTTGCCATCTTTTAGCTACATTAAACTGATGTTCTAGGTGGTCTAGAAATTTTTCTGGTTGTGGGGCTATTAAAACTTTACATAATGATTATCGGAAAGTACAATAATTAAAGCACTCTCAGATCTGGATGAGCTCAAAAAGCTTGCTAATGAATGGTCAGTTCAGTCTCCTTCTTGTGCCTCTTTACATCTATATTTACTTGAACCTGAAGGTATTTAGATCGTCGCAAGAGGCTATTGATAGCTATGGATGCAGCTTTTGGGATGGAATATCTCCACTCAAAGAACATTGTTCATTTTGATTTGAAGTGCGACAACCTGCTTGTCAACTTGAAAGATCCGTTGCGTCCAATCTGCAAGGTATGCTCTTGAGGAATGTGAAAAATCCAATCCTTAAAAGTTTGGTGTTTGTTAACTCAGTAATTGATGACTTTAGGTTGGTGATTTTGGCCTGTCCAAAATCAAGCGCAATACCTTGGTCTCTGGAGGTGTACGAGGAACTCTACCATGGATGGCACCTGAACTGCTAAATGGTAATAGCAGTAAGGTGTCTGACAAAGTAAGTTTATTCCTCATCTTGTTTATTTGCTTTTTCTGGTCTTATTTTTCTGTGAATGATACAAGAAAAATTAGGGAAATCATAGTTGAGTTTGTGATTATTGTTCCCAAGTTTGTAACTAGATAGAAAATTTGAGAATCAGAGAGACTGATATATTCACTTTGTATCATTCATGTATAATAACAAAGATGTGCGGTTTATACCTGTAAGATCCATTATTGCTAAGTAGAGAAATAGGTGAATTAGTTTAGTCCTTAATCACCATTTTTCTAGGAATAAGTCATGTACTTGTCTCAACAAACATTATCTTCTTTTATATAATCTTTGGACCAGGAATTTGTACATTAAAAAAATTTCTGCTAATTCTCAGGTTGATATCTTCTCCTTTGGAATTGTTTTGTGGGAAATTCTGACTGGCGAGGAACCATATGCCAACATGCACTACGGTGCAATCATAGGTGCTAATTTAATACTCTGTTTTTCTCTGTTCTTTTATGGTTCTGCTTGTATTTTTTGTAAGTTATGGTTTCTGCTTGCATTAGTAGGTTTTATCTGATTGATTACCAATTATAATAACAATACAAATGAACATAGCAAGACTATAGAAATTGGGCCTAAAGGAATGGCATGTTGTAGTGACTAAATGTTGTAGCTTGATAATTTTTTGTGCTTTGGCGATTGGCAACACTAGTATGGTTGTCAACATAAATGCCACAAATCAAGTTTCCAGTATGCAAGGATGCCTAGGGTCTAATGTACTCAGTAGGATGAGATTAAATGGACATCAAACTATGTTAGTTACAGATAATAGCCAATAAGGACAAGTCTAAATTCTATTTGTTCCTGACTTTAGGAAATTTAACGTCCCTTTTGTATTTTTTTGTAGTGGCTGTATCCTCTTTTTCTGCTGCTTCTACATTCTTGCCTTTATTGCACTTGTTACTACAAAATCAATTTTCATAAGCTCCTATGATTTAGAGCATTGTAGTTAATTGCACAAATCGATCAACTCCTTCTGAACTGATGCACGGTTCAGTAAGAGGGATTTAATAATTTCAACAATTGAAGAAATAAGAGCCACCTAGAATTGAAAATAAACAGCTGTTAAAATTCTGGATCATACCTTAAAAGTCACAAGTGCATTAACCATAAAGAAAATTTTTAATCTGATGGGGAACCAATTTTGCAATATTTCAGTCTGTGGGAATGAGGGCCTGATTGAAAACTATTGTATCAATGTTGATTCTTAATTTATCCCTCCAATTGAACTAAGGGATGGAACTTGTTTCAATTATCCATTGCAATGTTGTTTTGTGTCAAGTTGTACCATGATCAGATTTTTTTCCCCTTGAAAAGTCTCATTTTATCATCTTTTCTCTCATTTTCATTTCCTTTTGTCTCTATGATTGTATATTTAAAAAATATCATCCTTGAAATTGTAGAAAATTGTGTGATTCGCTGAAAGCATTTTGATCCTGGATTAGAAATAACTTACTGCGTTTGTACTCATACATGGTTTGCGTTCATGCATTGGTTGTTTGTGCTGTATTTGTTGTGCTCAATAAATTGATTAATTTTACAGGGGAAGTCACATAATTTCTAATAGTAAGATATAGACAGGATAGTTGAGGAATGAAGGACTTGTTTTATCTATGGAAAGTTGTGTTCAGATTAACCTGGAAGTGGAAAAAGCATTGAATAGTACAGATTCATATCTGTGGCTTTCATATCAATAGTGTTACCTAAAAGAAGATCAGTAACCATTGTTTGGAGATCCGGCAGTGTTTGCAAACTTGAAACTATTAAATTTGGGTTACACAGCTTTCAATTGCAGAAAGGAAAATGAAACTACTGATCTGAATATTGAACTTGATTCCAACACTGGAAGTGTGTAGCTTTCAATATACATATAAATGAAGTTCACAAGGAAAGCATACTATCAATTTACTTGAAAAGTCATGTTTAGATATATTACTGAAAACAGAAACACCCAAGTTGGTTTTAATGTTTTATATTTTATTCATTATCTGATGATTTTTATGGATTTTTAGCACCTCGTGTACGTTTGTAACATTTGATAATGAGGTCCAGGAGGAATTGTGAATAATACTTTGAGGCCAGCCATTCCAAGTCTCTGTGATCCTGAATGGAGAAGGTTGATGGAACAGTGTTGGGCTCCTAATCCTGCATCAAGGCCTTCCTTTACAGATGTTGCCAATCGTTTGCAGGTTATGTCAGCTGCTGCTGGCCAAAACAAAGCGTATGGTCACAAGGCATCCAAGTAATAGTTTGAATACTCCCAATTGCAGTTTTTCCACAATGTCACAGATTGATTCACTTAACTGTACAAAGCAGATATGTACGGTGTCATATTAGTAAAAGGGAGAAGCTAGCTTCCATTTATGTTTTTGAAATGGAAGATTTTCTCTCTAAATAATTGAAATTCTTCTTTCCAGAACGTTATGTAGTCCCTGGATTTTAAACAAAATTTATAATAGTTTCAGGCTTTTCCATGTTGGTTTGTGCTGCGCATCTTTCCCTGGCTATTACTTAACTAACTGTACTAGGCTGTATTTATTTGCAATGTGGAATTCTATGAGGCTTTCCCATGTTTTCTTGTGGATGCCAATTGTCATCATAATTCCTGTATCTATTTTCTGGCATGGTTTGGATTGCAGATTCGAGAAAACCGTTGGTATTGAATAAAGAATCTGGTAGAAATAGTAGCTGTTGTTGCGGTGTTAACCTGGTATATTTTCTGTTCCTTGGATGAAGTTGGATAAGAGCAAGTTTTGATCAGTATCAATCTGCTCCCCAATTACTGAACAGAAAATTTTACTTCTCATCAAAGTTTGGATGCTTGTGCGTTACTTTGCCAGGATAGATGAAGTTGTGCTGATCAAGCACTAGGAACTCCTATGCCATTTGTCTGTCTAATTTTCAGGTAAAATGGCATGATACGAATAATCTTCCAAAGTTACCTTGTTGATCAAGTCAATTCCCAATAACTGTATCAACTTGTCATTAACACTGGACAGAGAGGCAATGGAAACACCGGCTTGAGCAGTTTCTGCAGTTCTCATTGGAGTTAACAGATAGCAATAGAAACACCGGCTTGAGCAGTTTCTGCAGTTCACTTTGGAGTTAAAAGATACCATGAATCCCATAATTGAGTAGCAATTCAGACCTTGAAACTGGAAAGACCTCAACCGGTACTCGTATACCCTCTACGGGTCTCTAGACTGATTACGTCAAAGTCGTCAACTTGCATTCAGTTTATTGAAACTGAAAGACCTCAATCGGTACTCGTCAACTACCAACTATTAGTTTTCAGCTTGCATTAATGGTACTTACCCTGTGCGAGAATTGCAAAATATTGGTAGAATGAATACGGGACAGCGTAGTCGCAATTTTAGGATTGTACAAAACACAATCAAATCGGATCAAGTTGAAAGCAGAAAGCACAATTCAACCTAAGCTCGAATTAGTGAAGGATTCGATACGTTACGAGAGAGCGTAGGTAGGATGATTCAAATACAGCACTTTTAGGTCTTATGCTCTCACTTCACTAACTCGACTATCCTATAGGGGCTGCATTACAATACTCATTCCTATTATAAAAAAAAAACTTAAATATGAGTCGACTCATACTCACCTACTATTATTATTAATAATGAAAAAATTTGATTAGTGTAAAACATAAATAATAAAATTTTAAAGTACAAGCTCATTAAATTACTAATTAAGATTTATGAACCTTTTTCTTATAATGTTTAAATGTGACCGTCAAATGATGAAATTTTCCGTTATCTTTTTAGTTTTATAATTGATATTAGAAATAACAAATTAAACAGCATTTAACTTTTAATGAAAATTTCAATTTAGTATTGAACTTTTAAAAATTTACAATTAATAATTAACTTTTCAAATCTTGTATAAATTAGGTTTAAAAGTTGTTTTTGCTCTACCAAATGTTATGTGGAGCCAAAAATAACGTTTCGGCTTGATTTATGCAAAATTTGAAATATTAGTCACTAAATTAAAAACTTTAGCAGATTTAACACTAAATTGA
>JANKYE010000010.1:6046469-6065711 GCA_032467995.1 Erythroxylum dillonii
ATGACTATTGTAAATTATTGTTGAATATTTGTAATGACTGAAAATGTTTACAAACTAACGTGGGCTCAAATTGTCTACTATTTTCCGCGTGTATGAATATCTCAAAAAAGAATTTATAATGAGTTTCGTCTAAGTGATGTAGCACGTCACCCTCGCAGGGCGCGGACTCGGATATCACCATCGATGTCGGGTTCGAGTCACGCGGGAGTGAGGTATTACAAGTTGAATGGTCAAAGCTTAAATAGATATTTGAAAAGTAACATTGAAGAAGCAAGGGATAGACATTTACCCTTTAAAACCTTTAAAAAGTCAAAAAAAAGAAAAGAAAAAGAGGTCTAAATATAAGACTTTTAAAGAAGCGATTTGTTTTGATAGAAGGCTACTAAACAACCAATTTGTTTTAAAATTTTAAAATTTATTTTTAATAATTTTATTGATAAACATTTAAATTATATCTTATAAATGTTTTTGTTCATTTATTGTTTGATTCGTAAGCAATTGATTCCATGAGTCCTTTGTTGAATTTACTAACTAATAACTCTAGAAATGTACTTCAATTTTTAAAAGGATATTCAATTGATTTAGCACATCTAGGGATCATAATACTAATAAGGAAACACATCTCTGTAATGCATTATTTGATAGATTACTGAGTAAATATGACATCATACACGAAATTGAAATCCCTTATTACCCTCAAAGTAGTGGCCAAGCTTAAATATTAAATAGGAAACTTAAAAGAATTAAAGAAAAGAATGTAGAATATTATGCAAAAGATTAACAAAGAAATTAGATGATGCTTTACGAAAGTATATTATTAAATATAAAAGATCTCTTGAGATGATATCATATAGGATAATTTTTGGGAAAACATGACTAAAACATAAAGCATATTTGATCACTGAATTCTTAAACTTTAATATGCAAAATTATAGGTTAAAAGAGGATACTTCAGTTGAAGATAAGATTGTTCATATACGAGAATGTAAGGATCTACAAACAACAATCTAAGCAATAACATCACCGAAAGATCGTGTTAAAAGAATTTACAAAAGTCAATAATGTATTATTCTATAATTCTCGCCTCCGATTATTTCTAAGAAAACTAAAAACATGATGGTTTAGTCCATTTACGACCAAAGCCAATACAAGTTGAATGGTTAAAGTTTAGATAGATATTTGAAAAGTAACATTGAAGAAGCAAGGGAGACATTTACCCTTTAAAACCTTTAAAAAGTCAAAAAAAGAAAAAGAGGTCTAAATATAAGACTTTTAAAAAAAGAATTTTATTTTGTTAGAAGGCAACCAATTTGTTTTAAAATTTTAAATTTTGTTTTAATAATTTTTATTGCTAAACATTTAAATTGTGTTTGTTATTTTTTTTTCAATAACTTGATAGATTTATCAGATATGTGTTGAATTTGGATTACGAACATGGCTTAAGATACACTTGTGTGCTAGATCATACCATTGTTTAAAAATGATAATATTTTTAGTGACATCTACTATACATAGGATACATAAACCATGTCTAGTTGTGAATTTGAATTTTTTTATAAAAGAGATCTACTACTACCTAAGACATGCCCATGTCCTTCGTGTTTATAAGTTCATATTGATAAGAAAGAGGCAGAGAGATCTACGCCTTAGGACACACCTCTATCTTAGACTGCATCTATAAGTAGAGTTTTGACACAATCATCCTCAACCTTGTATCTTCTAATGAAAACACAAGACCATATCTTAAAATAGCCAACATCAGTGCAATATCGTTATTGTCCAATTAGTATAAACCGCAATGAAATGAACATAGTATGGTTAAAACTATGGGACTCTCGTATGAACGAACATATAAAACCAACCTATTAAATAAAAAACACATTTTTAAGTAATATAAAGAACCAATTAGTCAAATAGTATCTCAATGCTTGGTTTGACTAAGATTCTCAAATTTGATAGGAAGTATTAAGTTAGATAATTTCTTCCTCAATTTCAAGATGTTTTGTGATTTGGGGAATTTTAAAATTGCTTTTATTAATTTTATATCAGAATTGGACTCAATAATGCCCCGTGGAGTTGGTCAATTTTCCAATTGTTACGGAACCCAATTAGTCAAATTGCTAGAAAATGTTGAGTTTGCTTGCTAGCTTATGGCATTTAATTAAATATGTCGGTCCAAAATATCTCTAGTATTTTCAAAAATGGTGGTCAGACCAAAAGAGGGGGAAAACATGATGGAGCCTACCAGAGGATGACGTTACTAATCAAAAGTGTAGAATTAATTCAAAAAATATTAAATTTAAAGTTAAAATTTATCATATTTATAAAAAATAAAATATTTGACCTAATCAGTTCAGATTTAGTAATACTCAACTTTATCTCTAACTAGTAAATAAAATGCCTTAGTTAATTAAATATTATAAAATCTAACATGATAGTTAATTAAATTTAGTTAATTAAAAATAAGTACTTGACCTGAGTGCCCCTAATTGAAGAAAATAGTTTCCCAAGACGCAACATTTCAATTATGTGGTCAAAGTAAAAAGATTGTTAGTGGAAACTGGAAAGTGTTTGTAGCTCCTAGATCCTTCTTTCCCAGTCAGCTAGCTATGACTTTGACCATGTACCCACTTCCAACCGTACAGCCGATGTGGCACACAGTTATCTGCCACGTCAAGCTGCTGAATCTACTTAATTTACCAAGTTACCATGAACGTCACACGTGTCAGACGGTAAGGGACTGAAGTTTCACTTTCGCACGTAGGAAACAATTCTCTCACGGCCCAGCGACACAAACGAAACTTCAGGCTTTCCCTTCCGCTTTTAAATTTCCTTCTCTGCTTCATCTCCAACTTTTTCCTCCTCTTTTCTTTTTGATCTGCGACGTCGTTTTTAGGTTCCACAATTTTCTTCTTCTTCTTTGTCGTCGTCGTTGAAATTAGCCGTAACTGCTTTCTATTTCTGATTCAAAAATTTCACACTTCAACCAAAGAAATTTTTGTTCGTTTGTTATCCGTAGGCTTCGGATTCGACTAACACAAACAGCTTTCCTCTGATTTTCCAATCTCTGCTGTGGTTGTTAAATTTGCTGAGATTCGAAGAAGCTGGATTTGGTTAGGGTTAGTGAGAGAGATGAAGTCACCGCTGGCTAAGCTTAGAGGATTTAAGCTTCATAAGAATGATGGTAAGGACAAAAGAGACATTTTCCCTTCTGCTATGTTGGATGAGCTCGCTCAAGCTTCTCAGGTTTTCTCTCTTCTCTCTCTCTCTCTCTATATGTGTGTGTGTATAATGTGTATACACTATATTCTGATAATGAGTTAATTGGTTTGTAATTATTAACTCCTTTCAAAAATCTCTCATCTTGTTTATATTGACAATTCTTTTAAAATTCAAGTGATTGCCGGTTTCAATTCGTCTTTTCGTTTTTTGATTACTATTTTAGTTATTTCTGATCTTAATTTAGCAAGTGAACAAACGAGCTGATTTTGATTTCTGTGATGAGGTGTAGACTGGTAGTCTCTGTTTGATTAACCATCTCGGAAGCTACAACCATTTCAATTTGACGTCACTTCTGCTTCTTGGTGTACTAGATTTAATTTTGCCAAAAAAAAAAAAGACAAAAAACTGTTTTTAGCTTAAATCTTGCATGAGATCCCAATTTGGTAGCGGAGCAAATGATATATTCCACTAAGATAATGTTATATGTAATGTAATTATGATTAAATTGCATCATTCATTCCATTGCTTTGCATCATTGCGTTTAACAACAAATCCTCAATATCCTACCAAACTTCACTTAAGTGCATCATTGAACCCATTCCTTTGCAGCTTATCTGGAATGTAGTTAAGGATCATTATTAAATGTTTTTCCTGTCCCCTGTTTTTTCCACAGGACATGCAAGAAATGAGAAATTGCTATGATAGCTTGCTTTATGCGGCAGCAGCAACAGCAAACAGTGCATATGGTAGTGGTCTACTTACCTTTTGTATTCTAGTATGATGCTGCCTTATGCTGGTTGACATCATTCTTAATTTATAGTTTGCTACCTTGATTTATTTCAAGAGGTTGGACTTTCTCTATTCATGGGTTGACAAATTATTGATTTGATAAAAGCATCACTGGTTCATTTGCCAAAACTCTAAACCTTTTGCAAATAAAATAGACTAAGATTAATAAGACAAATAAAATAACTAGTACACTGTGCATTTGAACTGTAGTCATGTGAATACTGGAGTTCAATCCCTATGTCAATTCCCAGTGCCAATCGCCTCAGCAAATTTGGTTTTGGGTTGGAAAATTTTCCCTTTCTTATTCTTTTTGTTGGCCTTAAACTATTTTCCTTGGCACTCCTTCAGTATGGTGTTTCTGTTAATTTCCTCTAGGATTACATACGTACACCTGCATGAGTCTACTGAGGCTAAAATTCACACGTGTCCTATTATTTCAGTGGCCACTAGTTTTGTTTGTCATAATATTAGCCCTAGTTCTTAAAAAGAAAACTAAAATTGAAGTAATATTATTGGTGTTCCCTGCCTGTCCTACATCATTTGTGTACTTGTACATGAAAAATGTTATAGTTGTTTTTGAAAATACTTTATCATTGCATTTACGCATTCTAAAGCTTGGAAAATTGTCATGAACTTTAGTTTGATAGCATTGTCCTTTCAGAATTCTCAGAATCACTACGGGAAATGGGTTCGTGTCTCTTGGAGAAAACTGCATTACATGATGATGAAGAAACTGGTAAGCAAATTGGCAATCAGAGGTAGTATCTTGTCCTAGCGATATGCTTGATGTATAACCGGGTGTTTATACTCTAAGAATTACACTGGAAGTTAACAGACTTGTCTTCATTGAAGTTGCATTCATTTCACTTTTTCCATAGAACATAGGCTTCTATATAATTACTCCTCCAACACAACATAGGCCAACCACTGAATTCAGTGTAGGATGAGGAGGGATGCCCATAAGCAGTAGAGTTAATTGTTAGATTCAAACAGAATTTTCAGAACCTGAGATTGTGGGCATCCATTTTTTCTTTGCCTTTAGCAGGTTACTTTTCATCATTTTTATTTTTTTTATGACAACCTTCCAGCACTTACAATTATTTGCTTCTTACCAATGTTAATCCCTTTGCTCTTGCTTTCCCTCTTTGTTTTTATTGCACTAGACTTCATTTTCTCAGTTTATCATGTTAACTTTTTCACAATGATTGAAGAAATCTCAACATTGTAGTGTTAGGAAGTAAAGCTAGTATTACTTTGACATGTGATTAAGGTGCTTTTTTAGTTTAGAATATGATATATAATTTGTATTTGGTATACTTGTATGATCACGTTTCAATTCTTCCTGACCAAGATGTCACTTCACTTAGTAAGGGAGTAGAGAGACAAATATGAACTTTCAAAATGAAAACTCACTTAAGCTTGTATGTGTACTTTCAGAGTGTGATTCAACTAATAATCCCATCATTTTTGTTTGCAATTATGTGTATCCCTTAAAATCTAATGGATCATTACCTCAAAATTTTGTCTATGTAGAGAGCTTTGGGTACATATATTTAGAGAATTGATAATTTTTGTAGTCTTACAATGCAAGAATATGTAAAGGTCATATTCACCTTGACTTCTTCCAGAACCACCAAAAAGTTGAGAGAAGGAAAAAAAAAAAAAGAAAGAGAGATCTGAACTGTTAAGGTCATGTTTACGCAACCATGGCTAATGATATTACCATGCTTTAATATACTCTGATGCTATAAATATCTGCAGGAAAAATTTTGTCGTTACTGGGGAATGTGCAGTTTGAACTTCAAAAACTTGTTGATAGCTACGTAAGTACCTGTTGATCTGATTTTCTTTTGTGGCTAACAATGCAATATCATTAAGTCTAATGCCTCTGAATAATCTTTTCTTTTTGGCATTTAAGCGGTCTCATATATTCCTCACAATCACAAATCCTTCTGAATCACTTCTCAATGAACTCAGGACGGTAGAGGTTTGTTTTTCTGCCTCGCTATTGTTGCTATCTTGGGAAAAGGTCCTTTTGTTATAGTGGCAATTCAATAGATAACTGTCTCGCACTCGTCAAATGTTCTTTATGTTCTTGTTTATAATGTCATAGTGCACTAATATGGTTGTAACTTTAAGCTTGATATCTTTGATGGAGAGAAAGATTTATGACAGCTAAGTTTCAACAAATTAGGCCTAGAATAGCATTGATGCAGTGAAAAGGTCAAATATCTCTATGTCTGTATCATGATTAGGGTTTAAACAAAAACCTAATGGATCAAATTTAAGAAATAAAGGGCTGCTGTCTTGCAGAAGAGAGTCCTATTTATGTTAGTTTTTTCTAGCAGAAACCTTCTTAAAATAGGAAACACAAAATCGAAGCTTCTAACTAGAAAATCCTATCCATTTTCTACCTTAGGGCGTAATAGGAAAAAGAAAAACCTAAACAAAGCTAAATAAGAAAAGTTTTATAAAACTACTAAATCTATGTGATGCTTTTTTACCAATATCGCTCTATTTTGTCTTCAGCATTTCTATTTGTTACTGTTTGCATGTGCATGTCATGTTGTAGAATCTGTGCTTCTCATCGCTGTATTTCTGGGTATAGGATCTAGTCATAGTATTCATCACTGAAATTACCTTGAAATGATACACTTTTGTCAGGACCTTGCTTTATCATGCTTCTTTTTATTGTTACGTGTTAAGGAATGGAATATGAGCTTACCTTGATTGGTTTTCAATAGTGCAATCCTGCACACATACATAAATTGCCATATTTGGAGGTCCTTTCTTGCTCTCAGTAACTTGGTCCTTCACTTTGGAACTTACATCTTAGTTTTTTGTTTCCTGTGGTGTAAGCCGCTCTTTTTAATTATTGATAATGGATTCAAGTTACTCCATGGATCTGGTTTTACTCATTGACAATTTGCTTTCTGCTGCAGGATATGAAGCGACAGTGTGATGAAAAGAGGTACTCAGTCTTCTGTTACTTTTCTTTTATTTGTTGGTAGTAAATTTCTTCTAATTAATCAAATGTTTCTCAGAAGCATTTATGAGTACATGCTGGCACAACCAAAGGAAAAAGGAACGTCAAAAAGTGGGAAAGGTGAATCTTTCACACCAAAACAGTTGCAAGCTGCTCACAATGAGTTTGATGATGAGGCAGCCTTGTGCATTTTCCGATTGAAATCTCTGAAGCAAGGACAGTTGAGAAGTCTTCTGACACAGGCTGCACGACACCATGCTGCTCAGGTTTCCTTTATAGTCACCAAACATTTCAACTGATTTGAAAAATAATTCCTTCACATAGCTCGATGGATATATGCTTTTCTTCTTACCTTTATTGCTTTAAATGTAGTTGAATTTCTTTCGGAGGGGACTGAAGTCACTTGAGGCAGTAGAACCTCATGTAAGACTAGTCACAGAACAGCAGCATATTGATTACCAGTTCAGTGGACTTGAAGACGACAGTAGAGATGATGGTGAAGACGATAGTGGTAACAAGGATAATGTAGATGAAAGCAGGGAATTGAGTTTTGATTACAGACAAACTAAGCTGGGACATGATGCTATTTCCACATCAATAAATTCAATGGAGGTGAGGATGTAATTCTTTAAGATATTTTCTAGCTTTAGAGGTACTAATTACTTTATTTAACATCTTCTATTTCTTGTTCTGAACTTGCATAGAGTATAATTCAATGTCATATCTTGGCCATTCATTATGTTTTCATAAATTTCCTATTAACGTTGATCATCTTTATCAAAACAAATGATGTATGCCTTTACTTGCATCAAGCTCTTATTTTGGCATGCAGGATATATGTTTCATGAATGGTGTAAAGTGAGCTTTAAATTCTAATGGCTTTCTTGTTTCAAAATGTGGAAAGATTTATGTAAATGTAACTTTCTTTGTCTAGTATAATAATTTGCTTGATTTGAGTAATTTTAATTGTTTCACGTTACATATAATTAGATGTACAACAATTCTACGCTTATGTAAGGTTGTTCTCTTGTGTCTACTTGATAGTTGATGCACATATATTATCAAAGTAAATGAAATATATTAGTTTGTGATTTACTTTCCTTCAATATATCAGTTCTGAATCACATTGAGAGTGGTTTCAGAACCTATGGGACGTGGTTTAAGCTTCAGCATAGTTGGGTGGTTGGTTTGCAGAATATGTAATTGATTGGATGTGCATAAGCTTTCACATAAAAAAGTCAATGCCAAGAGCATATTTTCTTATTATTGAACTTCCATTCGATAGCAATTATATGCATTATTCTTTTTTTCTTTTTTTCCCCATTTTTAGTAATAATCTATACCAAAAATACAAAAAAAATCACAATTACACTTCTGTAAATGATGATGTTTGAGAATTAATTAGCAACATCTAGATGCTGTAGATCAACATATGCTATTACTAGTCTTGTCGCAGATAAAGAGGATTGAGATAGGTCATTGTGAAAAATGGTGGCCAGCATTATAATAAAGTAGCATTCTTTTCAGCATATGAACTTTTCTCTCAAGGAAGGTTGAATGGGCTGTGAAACCTTTGGGAAGGTGACATGCTTTTTGGTCTTTACGTTTTTGTGTTGTATATGCCTCTTAAGAAGGAATGAAGTCTTCCACAGGTGCTATAAGGTATTTAAAGGAGGGTTTTGAAAAGCAGAATAATTCTATTTTGTTTTTACTTGAATAGTTTACAAGAATATATACAGAAAATATTCCTAAAATGTATCCTAGAAATTAGTAATATACAGAATCATACAACTAATTATAGGATATACGTAAATATACAGCTAACTAATAATGCATGCTACCAACACTTCACCTCAAGTTGGTGAATGAATATCTTTCGTTTGCAACGTGCTAATAAAGTCTTCAAAGGTTGTCTTGGATAGTCCTTTTGTCAAAACATCAACTATTTGCTCCTTTGATGAGATGAAGGGCATGCACATTAGGCCACTATCCGATTTCTCTTTTATAAAATGTCTGTCAACTTCCACATGTTTAGTTTTATCTTGCTGAACAGGATTGTGTGCGATATTGATTGCAGACTTAATATCACATTGTAATTTTATTGAACCGAGTCATCAAGAACTATTGACTAAAGCAACTCATAGATCCCTAAAGCCATGGATCTGAATTATGATTCTGCACTTGATCTTGCCACGACAGTCTGTGTTTTGCTCTTCCATGAAACCAGATTTCTTCCCATGAAACACAATTTCTTGAAGTTGATCTTCTGTCCACTAGGGAACTTGCATAATCTGCCTCTGTGTAGGCTTCCAGCTTAATCCTTTCTCCTCTTTTAAATAAAATTTCTCTTCCTGGACTACCTTTTAGATACTGCATAATTCTGTGTACAACTTTGAAGTTTACTTCTTTGGCGTTATGCATAAATTGGTTCACTACACTTACTACAAAGGCAATGTCTGGTCTTGTATGTGTTAAGGATATTGCTTTTCCAACTAATCTTTGACGAGCTTCTTTATCTACTGCTTGATCATGTGGTGCATCACTCAATCCGTGATTGAACTCAATTGGAGTAGCTACTGTTTAGCACCCTAATTTTCTGTTTCTTTCAACAAATCCAGCACATATTTTTGTTGTGAGATGAATATACCTTGCCTTGAATGTGCAACCTCAATTCTTAGAAAATATTTCAATTTTCGCAGCTCTTTGATATCAAATTCTTGGAATAACTTTTCCTAACACCAGCATTTCTTCATCATTTCCGGTGATTATGGTGCCATCCACATACACCAATAATACTGTTACTTCCCCAGTTTTTGAATGTTTGATAAACAGTCTCCATGACTTTGCTTATACCCAAATCCTGTCATAGCCTTCATGAATCTCCGAGACCATGCTCTTGGTGACTGTTTTAGTCCATAAAGAGCCTTTTTTAATTTGCACGCCAATCCCTTTTGAGATTTAAATCTGGGTGGAACTTCCATGTATATTTCTTCTTCTAGTTCTTCATAGAGGAAGGCATTTTTAACATTATATTGCTGTAAATTTGAGCCATAGCTAGCAGCTAGTGACAATAAAATCCTAGCAGCATTCATCTTTGCTACTGGTGCAAATGTTTCTAGATAATTTATGTCATAGGTTTTGGTATAACCTTTGGCAACCAACCTAGCCTTGTAACCTTCAACTGTCCCATCAGATCTACTTGACTCTGAAACACCCACCTGCATCCAACCAATTTTTTATCCTTAAACAGTCCCAACAGCTCCCAAGTTTTATTTTTCTGGAGTGCATCCAATCACTTTTCATAGCACTTCTCCATTTCTCATCTCCTATTGCATCGGTCAAATTTGTTGGAATGGGAATGTTATGGCGATTTTTGAGCAAGGTTTGGTGTTTTTGAAGAAGTTTTGATATTTCATGAACAAATATGGTAGATGTTATGTGCAGGTTCAAGTACCTTTTTTGAGTGCAATGGGTAGGTCTAAATCACTAGGTTCAATCTATGGGTCGAAGTTAAGCTTGTCATGAGTATGTGTATCAGGGTCGGATAAGCTTGTGGTTGGTTCAGTTGGTTACAAATCTGTTTGGAATGCTGGAACAGTAGCTTGTGCAGGGGCTTGTAAATGCTGTAGGTGAGAGGCAGGTCTCTTCTTGGTGTAAATCTGCAATTTTCGAGTGGTTTTTCCTTCATTTGTTTCTTTTAGAGCTTCCTTTGGTTCAATAGACTTGTCTGAAAAATGTGATTCAGACTCTATTTGAGTGGAAAAATCAAGGAAAAATAAGTCCTTTGTCCTATCATCATTCAAATTCTGCCCCCTGAACATAGGGTTGAGTAAAGAAAGGTCTGGTTTCATTAAATGTAACATCAATGGACACACAAAACATCAATGGACACACAAAATTTGTGACTATTGCTATAGAAACACTTTTATGCCTTTTGGGTGGAAGCGTAACCAACAAAAACACTTAAGAGCTTGAGGATCAAGTTTTCCTTTATTTTGAGTGTGAATATGAGCATAGGCTATACTTCTAAAATTTCTAGGAACAAGAGTATTGGAGAGCCTTAGATTCGGATAGAATTGTGTAATAACATTTATTGGTAATTGAAAATTAAGAACTCTAGTTGGCAATCTGTTATGTAAGTCGGTAGAAGTTGGAACAACTTTCTCCCAATTGTTTTTGGGAACATTTTTATGAAAGAGTAGTACCCTTGTGATATTCAACAAGTGACCATTTTTCTGTTCTGCATCTCCATTTTGTTAAGGAGTATTAACACATGAGGATTGATGAAAGAAATTTGATAAGAGTTTGATTGACATAATCTTTGGCATTGTCAGGATTTTTTGATTTGTGCAACAAACTGAGTAGGAAGGAGATTCTTTGCATAAGGAATGTAGTTTAAGGTTATGAAATGTGTAGGCTGTTGTCTTTTTGGATCTTGACAATGCTTGTTTAAGAAATAGGCTCCTCCTTCTCAAGTTGAGCGAATACTGAGAAATGTCAAGGGAGGCTTTTCCCCAAGGGGAGTATAGATGCATTTCTCAAAACTTTGAATTTATGAACTTGTGAGATGATCTTGTAGATAGAAAACAACTGTTCTTATTTCAAGGGTTAAAATTTCCACTTAAAGTATAGAACCATTACTCAATCCCTCTCTAATAATCTGTTTTCATTTTAATATGATGTGTGTCGACAGTTTTTTTATGTAATTAAGAGCACAAAATTCTTTAATGGAGATGATAGATAGATTTTCTTGCCATTTTCAATGATTAGAGGTCTTAAGTGCAGTAAATTATTGTAAGAAATCTAAAATAGGGAAACACACTTAGTAGGACTACTAAAAACTGTTTATTTGGATACTATTTTGTGCTAATGAATTCATCTCTAATTAATCAGGAGGATGAGGTTGATCTTTATTTTCCTCGAACTTCAACAGCAGGACCTTTGGAGGTAGATTCTTGCTTGCTTAATGGTGGTTTTGAGTTTTCTTTTTGGGTTTGTTTCTATTAATCTAAGGCCACCTTAAAATGCATGTCATATCATTTTGCTGAACCTTATACATGCTATTGGAATACCTTTGATGTAGATATTAATGGCAAATCACATAAAAAAGTTCTTGTGATATATTTGATTATTCATCTTAGCCCTTGTGTTTTTAATTCGTTCACCTTAGCCCCTGTGTTTTTTATTCTCATTCAAGATACCCCAATTGGATATTTTTGGACAAATTTGCCCTTGAAATCAAGAGATTAAAAAAATATATTTCAATAATCTAAGGGCAAATTTGTCCGAAAATACCCAATTGAAATATCTTGAATGAGAATAAAAAATACAGGGGCTAAAGTGAACGAATTAAAAATACAAGGGTTAAGATGAATAATCAAGTATATCACAGGAGCTGTTTTATGTGATTTGCCGATATTAATGCCTATGATTTTTATTATGTTAACAAATTTGTTTTGGATTGTTTGCTCTGCTTATTATGTACTTGTCACCCAGAAGTTCAATTGTGTTGCAATTCTTATCACTTGCAGTTGAATTCAGAAAAAGTTGAAGAGAGTATCCAGGTCAGGGAACATAAGGGTGGTAGTCATTCTGCGCCAATTCTTCCTGATAGAAAGCCTGAATTTGCTGAAAGATTGCGACAGATACAGCAGTCAACCCCACAGAAGTCCAATTCATATGTTCTTCCAACACCTATTGATGCCAAAGCTTCTCTATCTTCAAAACCATGTAATGTATATACCTTCACAAGACCAACAGACCTAAGTGGACATGGCCATAGTTTGTGGCATTCTTCACCTTTGGAACAGAAAAGGCAGGAAAAAGATTCTAGTGATGGTAATCCATCCGAGTTTGCATTAGTCAAGACACATGCAGCAATGAACAGTATCAGCGGCTCAAACCAATTACCTCCTCGTTTACCTGAAGGAGCTCCGGTTCTTCGGCTTGATGCCTGTACACCTGACAATAAGAAAATGAATCGACAATCTTTTTCTGGTCCAATAATTGGTAAACAATATACAACGAAACATGCTTCATTTGCCAGTGGTCCCATTCCCTCGAATGAACTCTCTCAACAAGTTTCTGGAGTTCTTTCACGTGCCCCAGTTCCTCAGCCAACTGCATCTCCGAAAGTATCCCCAAGTGCTTCTCCTCCCTTTGCTTCATCTCCAAAAATAAGTGAGCTTCATGAGCTTCCTAGGCCACCAGGGGGTTTAGCCACCAACGCAACAAAATCTGTAGCACCGATAGCTCACTCTGCACCTTTGGTTAGAAATCCTGAGCCTCTTGGTGCAAGTAAGAGTCCTTCATTAGCAACAAACAGGGCATTACGTCTTCCCACTCCACCATTGCTAGTCTCTCGAAGCTTTTCAATACCCTCAAGCAGTCAGAGAGCAATGACTGTACATGTTTCTAAGCTTTTAGAGTCTCCAAAAGCCTTGAGCAAAGCCGAGGAAGTTGATTCTCCACCATTGACACCCATTTCCCTTACCAACATGAAAGCAGAATCATCTAATTCTGAATTGATTGCACAGTCTGGTCAAAATAGAGGTAAGTGATAGCTCATTTATGGCTTTTATGTTAGCTTAAGCCACGCTATGATTTCCTATTTTAAAGCTGGGGGTATGGGGTGAAGTAAATGGAAGTGGAGTGTTATACCTGCAAATGTGATGGGTCTTGTTATTTTTGGCTCAAGATGCTTCAACTGGAGCTAAATAAAATTTTGATTTTGATTTTTCTATTCTCCTTGAGATGCGTTAGATATTATATCGAGACATCTGAGAAGGAAGAAAAATTAAACGCATACTGGTTTGGACTTGGAGTTGCAATTCTGCCCCCCATCCCAGTTTTGCTCTCGGCTGATAGCAAGTTGAGATTGTTCCTGTAGGAAGCTAATAAAAATGTACAGGTCTCATGTTATGCTGGATAAAGTTATCATGTTCTTGTGCTTGACAATCTCTATTGTCTTTCCTAACCCTATGACAACTGAAGTTGAATCTTTCAGTACTTGGAACTTCGTAACACCAAGCCAAGATGTTCACTTGTCTTGATACAAGTATGCAGAGAACAGATGGGCACTTTGAATTATAATTAAATGCAGTTCTGAATGTGTAATTTATCTACTTGATGCAGGTGGGAGCTGACATCTTGCTTCATAAGTGGAGCTTTGATTCTTTAGGGTTCTGCCCGTCACAAATTTTGGTCTCATCATCATCCATAATCTTGGTATTGTAATATGATGTTCAGCATATTGATTAGTTTCACATTCCTTGTTTTTGCTCATCATGCGGTTGATGATGAAGAGAGTTAACCTCAAGGGAATTGTGTTTTACTAAATGTATATCTTCTCCAAAAGGATCACCAATCAAGGTAGCAAGCCTGTATTCTTAGACAACCATATAAAACCTTGACGTTTATCAATTATCCTACCCCCTAACTGAGCCTAATCTTTAGTGCGACAAACCCAGGAGAAACATAGACCATCCAAAGCTATTTTCTTGAATAGATTATTCCACTTGAGCTTCATGTGACATTTTGTATATATGTTTACAGAATTGTATGTCACTGGAAGCCACTGGCTTTTTACTTCAGCACCAATGACTACTTTGAAGTTGGTCCTTTTTTTTTTTTTTTTTCTCCCCTGCAAGTTTAATTTGTCATTCTTGGTGAACCAGATTAAGGAAGACCGTGTGTTCATGGTTGGTGGTGTGTGATAAATCGCTAAAGAGATTTTGAGTCTGGAGTCGCGGATGATTAGATCACTCTTTTTCTGGGAAATGGGAGCGAAGGAAATAAGAATGAAGCAGAGGTGAGCAAAGACAGCTATGGAACCTTTGCTACCGGGTTTCTCCACCAAAGACATACATGTTTCTGGACATACTCGGTTTCACATAAATTCGGTTTCAACTTCTTTTATAAGCCTTAAGAAAACACTTTTGTGAACTTTAGCCCAATTATCCCCACACATCCTTTATTTGCTTTCCCGTATATTTTAATATTTAATGGTTGTCATGAGTTTTCCTTTTGCACTTGGAAGAGCGAAAGATACGAGAGTAGCTGAAAAAGGACTACATTCATCACAACATGAAAACTTTAAAACAAATAAACATGTAACAGGCACCAAAGGGAAAAGCTCTCGATCAGTGCATGTGATTCAGGGTAAACTAAGTTTAGGTTTGGACAAGATAATGGGCATATCGGGCTAATGAGCTGGGCCGGCTCATATGTTGAATAGGCTCCCAATTAGTGTATGAACAATTGCTTTGCTTAAAATAACGTTGTTTTAAGTAAACTTATCTAAAATGATATCAAGCCATTCAGGCTTTTTGGGTTGATCTCTCAAGTTAAGCTTAACTTGAAGCCTGAGCAATTAGACCTGATTTGTTGACTTTGGTTGGACCTAGGCCTACCGTCATCCTTAGTTAGGTTCTATCAAAACACCAATTTGAGGTTAAAGGTGGGCTCATATGAACATCATAGTTCTCAACTTTAAAAGTTGATTTAGAGTCTAGGAGTTGCTTTGCATGGGTTTGCTGTCCCCAAAGTTATAATCTTTTATAATATATGAATGCATTCACCTGACCTAAATATACTCATTGTCTATAAGTAGCTTCCAAAATCGCTTGGTCAAGAGAATCTTGTTTGTGCATCTGATGGAGTTGATCTCTAAACATCCATCTAGTTTCATGTTATTTTCTAAATTCAACTCCCCCCTCCCCGCCAAAAAAAAAAAACTAAATACCGATTAATTTTATTTCAACAATTTTACACACACTCTCTAAGGGATTGATCTAGACTCACCACTGTTATAATAGTAGTCTAGTTATTTAATTTTAACTAACATTACAATGTGCCGTCAATTTTGGCGCCATTGCGAAGGGGTGAAGTGTTTTAGTTTTTGTTTGTGATTTTAGTTGGTGTTTTGTATATATTTGTTAGTAATTGGTTTCTTTTCAGTTATTTCAGGATCCTTTCTCTTTATTTTCTTTTGTGTTTGTGATTTATAAAAAAAATTCGATTGGACATAAGTAATTTCTTTTATAACTTATATTCTCAATCATATAACAATGTTTGGATTGATCAACCTAACTTTTGTTATGGATGAGATAATCATCAGAATTACTTCCATGATAGTTTGTAGAACACACAGTAATTCCTGTGTGGACTAAAAGCTTCTTATCAAAACTTATGTACATCTATGGAAGAATTGATGAATGTTATGATTGCTAACAATCTCCAGTTTCAACAGAGCCTACAACAACAGTTGCAACAATTCCATTAGTAAATGAGGCATATACAATCTAGAAACCAGAACATGGCAAGCCAAATGGGTGAAATGGCAATAAGGATCGACTACCTAAAATCACAAATTGAAGAGGAGCAGCCATATCAATATGAGGTATACCCAATGGATGTTAGTGCGGAAATCTTATAGAATGATGAGGAGCTTGAGAATTTTGAGAGTAATACTCAAGAAATTGCTTGTGTTGAAGAAGTTGAGGAGGAGCTTGAAGCAAAATATGATACATCATTTGTCTCAGAGGTAAATACTGAGTCTGTAATTATTTTCGAGACTAACCCTTCACCTTTGCCTAATAGGTTGGAAAAATTAAATGAAGAAGAAAAAGGTGAAGAGTCATCCAAACTATTTCAAGAGAGCAAGGACTTAGTAAAGATAAACAATATGAAGATAGGGAGGACGCTGGAGGTGAACAATTATCAACCAAGGCCCAATCTGGAAGAACCTCACATGAAGGAATCGCACGTGCCACTAGAAGATCACAATTTTGTCACGTGAGGAAAGTATGAAGTCAAGCCAACGACCCTAAACAAAGGTGCTTCTTGGGAGGCAACCCAAGGAAAGTAAATTTCTTTTCTTTACATTTTCGCATTTCGTTGTATATGCATGTGTGTTCTTTGTTGGTTCGTTTCTTGCTTGTTTTAAGTTTTTAATCAAAATGAGAAAAAGAATAAAACAAACAAAACAAACATTTTCTCTTTTCTGTTGATTCTGGGATTATATAGTCATAACTAGAGTGTGAATTGACTAGAGAATTTCATGGCAACTTTAGCATGTATTTTTACTTTTGTGATTGGTCGATATGTATTATCTTTAGAAGAGTAGTGACTAGTGGTAGACAAATCCGGTGAGATTTCGAGCCTTATTAGACTGACACCTTCATTTTAGTCTCATTGTCTTTTGATAGTGTGTGACCATCATGACATGTACATCTTGATTTTGCTTTGAATTTCTATTCGAGACCACATTTTTATCACATGCATTAACATGGAAATGATTAGGCATTCATTGTTTCATAAGTTACATTAGTCAAATAACGTACCGTATTGACATGGTATTTCCCTTGTTAACCCCCTTTGAGCTTATACCTTTCTTTTTGTATAAACCACATTTTATGCTTTTAAACTCAATCAAATGTCTACCCAAGTCATAAAGCTAGTGGAACATTTGTGATTGTTGAGTTTGTGGATGTACAAAATTCTAAGTGTAGGGGTGCATATATGTGAGGGTTGGTTGTAATGTTGGGATGTTATTTTATATCTTATCATTGAAATTCCCGTGTTAATGTAATTTCTTTTAATGTAAAAAAAAGAAAGAAAAGAGAAAAGCAAAAAGCACAAGAAAAGAAAAGAAAAGAAAAAATGAAAATGAAAAAGAAAAAAAACAAAAAGTTTGCATAAATTTATCGAGGAGGAAGGGCATATAAGTTTGCAAATTTATTCATAGTTAATACATCTTCCTAGAGTTGTAATGAATGTGTTATTTAAGTATGTTGAATATGAGGTTGATGTTGGCTTGTAAGGTTCACTCTTGTGGTTTCAATGTATTGTTGGCATAAATTGTATGAGTGATTCCTTCAAATTGGTATATGCTTCATGTGATTTGTGCCTGAGAGTTGAATTGGGTTGTGAAATATAAATGTTGTATTCATCATAGCTGACGGTACCCAGTTTTTGATGAGTGTTAATTGGGTTGTGAAGTATAAATATTGTATTCGTCATAGCTGACGATACCCAGTTTTTGATGAGTGTTAATTGGGTTGTGAAATATAAATATTGTATTCGTCATAGCTGACGGTACCCAGTTTTTTACGAGTGTTAACTTGTGCACTTGATGTTACATTGAGTGTTGCTTTGTTTCACTAAATTAATGACTTTCATGCTACTTGACCCAAACACATCTCACCTTACCTTTTCTCACATTACAACCTTGAAAAGTCCTTTGATTTATGATTTTGCATGTGAACATTAGTGGTGGAGAAATAAAATGATATGCAAAGTTGTGGATTGTCATGATCATGAATAGAGTTGAGTGTACCCGTAGATATATTTTAGTTAAACACTTTTTTCGAGTCTACCATTAAATTGCTTAGTTTTTAAAGGTATTAAATGTTGATTGATCATGAGTAAAAGCTTGGAATGTTAAGTTCTTACTATGATTTTTAAAAGTAATTCATCTTTGTTTATGATTATGTATTCTTAGAGAGAAATGAGTAAATTTTTGTTTTTGGGGTTTGTGAGCTTAATTTCAATGTTTTGCCCGAAGACGTTCAAAGTCTAAGTGTGGAGGAATTTGATAAGTGAAAATTATAACATATTTTGCATCTCTATTTTACATTGTTTTAAATCATTAACATAGCACATTTGGGCAAAATTTGTTACATTTTATTATTAATAACTCAAGTCACTTATTTTCATATTTTATCTAAAAAAAGATTAAATTTTATTAAATATTTTCTGTAAACTTGATGAAGCTTGAAGAAATAAAATGCAACAACCAAGACTCAACTCACGTGTACATTGTATGCATGCATGGTGAACAAATGGCCATGAGAACTAAATGCATGCAGCTTGCAGGTGAAACAAAGTGCAGTGTGGAGGAGAACACAACCAAAAGTGCAAGCCAAGTAAAAGCCCCATGCGCGTGAATAAAATGCAACGTTTAACACATAGAATGAGCCAAAACGACAACGCAAGAAGGATATCCCAGAAGCACAAACCGCAACGCAGGAGGATGTTAGGCAAGTAGCAAAAATATTGTTGTTAGAGGCAAGGGTTATGCGTAGGTTTTAAAACAAACATGAACAGGAGCAGTGAACAAAAAGTTTATTTGTCACATCACAAGCAGTAGCATGGCTAGGAGAAATTGTTGGGACCCGATCCGGGAGCCGGATCCCAACCGAAAAACGGAACGGAAAAATCGAAAAGCGAGAAATCGCTAATCG
>JANKYE010000010.1:6167895-6178940 GCA_032467995.1 Erythroxylum dillonii
AATTAGGCAAACTTGTCTTCTAGAAAGTGGTAGGTCTTTCTTTTATCTTTCCAATGGTATATAGTAAGAGAATTTTGGACATTGGAGTTGAAAGTTATGGTCTTTATAAGTGGAGATGTTCAGGAGTATAGATAGTATCGTTTGTGATGACGTCATATCGTCTATGATGACGACATATCGTCTGTAAAAATGTATCGTCTGTGATGACGTCATATCATCTGTAAAATGTATCGTTTGTGATGACGTCATATCGTTTATGATGACATCATCTCATCTATGTTTGACCTTCTGCTTCTTCTATATTTGACTTTCTGTACCCTATCGTCTGTTCCTATTTTTGACCCTGTAGATGATAGAATTTGTCTTTGAGGTCTTCATAAAAGTTGTAGATCTTGAAGTCTTCTTTAAAACCATCTAAAGAAAACCATAAGTAGATGTCTATAGGGAAAGTTATGATGATTTTTCCAATCTTGTAGATGTCTATAAACCCCTCAGATGATAAAAGTCGTCTTCCAAGTCTTCATTAAAGTTGTAGATATTGAAGTCCTTTTTTAAAACATCCAAAGAACACCCTAGTGCAATATCTGTAGGGAAAGTTATGACAATTTGCCCAATCTTGTATCGTATGATGATGTCACATCGTCTATAAATGACATCATATCGTCTGTTCCTATTTTTGACCCTGTAGATGATCGAATATGCCTTCTAGGTCTCCATGAAAGTTTTAGATCTTGAAGTCTTCTTTCAAACTATCTAAAGAACACCTTAATCCGATATCTGTAGGGAACGTTATGGTAATTTTCCCTATCCTGTATCGTCTGATGACATCACATCATCTATAAATGATGTCATATCTTCTGTTCCCATTTTCGATCCCCCAAATGATAGAATTCGTCTTCGAATTCTCTATAAAAGCTGTATATATAGAAGTCCTATTTCAAATCATATAAAGAACACCTTAATCCGATATCTATAGGGAAAGTTATGGCAATTTTTCCAATCCTGTATCGTCTGATGACGTCATATCGTCTGTTCCTATTTTTGACCCTGTAGATGATCAAATTTGTCTTCAAGGTATTCATGAAAGTTGTAGATATTGAAGTCCTATTTTAAACCATCTAAAGAAAATCTTATTCCGATATTGGTAGGGAAAGTTATGTCAATTTTCTCAATCCTATATTGTCTGATCATGTCATATCGTCTAGTGATGATGTCATATCATTTGGTCCTATTTTTGGCCCCTCAGATGATAAAATTTTTCTTTTAAATCTTCATAAAAGTTGTATATATTGAAGTCTTCTTTTAAACTGTTCAAGAATGATCTTGTTCTGAAATCTCTAGTGAAAGTTATGCAAATTGTCCCAAGATAGGTTCAATATGATTGAGGACCAAACCTTGTTTGATTCTTTCGGCCATAATTTTGTTATCTGACTCCCAAATGAAGTGATTCTTGAACCCATAGATTCTTAACACATTTTTCTGTCTCTCCATAGAATTTGATAGCATAAGGTATTAATTCGAAAAAGTTTGATTGAAGGAAAGTAAGGGTATTGATTGGAAGAGTATGAATTGGATGTTTTATGAACATACTTCAGTATTTTGATGATATCTTGATCTATGGAGCTCCAAATGAGATAATATCTGATTTGTCATAAAATAAAGACATAGAGCTACAAATTATATAAAGGAAGTGAATTGTAAGTCAGTCCCTAAGACTTTCAAATTCTAGATGGAAGTTGGGAATAGTGTACTGTTTCATTCTAACAACAGTCTGCAAATGTTTGGGGCAATACTTTGAGATTTCTGAACGAAATTGAATGATTTTGGTATCTTTCGAAACTTAAGACAGCAGGGAACATTTTCTAGAAGAAAGTGTTATGTCAGAATGCCCAAGGATATTATTGGCAAGATACTTAAGTAAAAAAGATATAAGGCATAATTGGAAGGGCAAATGGGACTTTTTTGGACTCATTAAGGGCATAAAAGGAAGAAGAAATTGTGGTCTTGCATTTTAAGAAGAGAGAAGAACGAAAATTGAAGAGAAAAAAAGAGAGTGTCATGAAGAAGAGAGAGAAATATGAAGAGAAGAAGAGAAGGAGAGAAAGAAGAGAAAACAAGCTAAGGTTTCAATTGTGTTAGCCTTCAAGAGAGATTTTGAGGTTGTTCAAGAAGGGAAAAAGGTAGAGGAAGAGAAGAGCTTCCATTTAAGCCAAAGATCCCTTCATTTGGTGAAGAATGAAGGTAAGATCATTTTTTAATCTTTTGGATTTTGGAAGGATTTTAGTTCATGGAGTTTAGAAAATGCTTGGGTTTAAGTATTCTAGAACTAATTTTAGTGCTTGTGCTTTGAGGGATTTTTCAATTGAAAACCTTATTGAGTGAAATTTTTGTTATTGTATAAAGGGATCAAAAGAGGCAAGAGGAACAAGAGAAGAGGCATTTTTGAGCAAGTCTATAAGCAAGGAAATCAAGGTGGGTTTCATGTTTATAATTGAGAAAATGAGCCATAAAAATGTTTTCAAAAGCAAGAGAATTAAATGATTTTCAATTGTTTTTATAAATTTTGCATGATTGCCATTTGAATGATTTGAGAGATCTTTTATGTTCAGTATATGAACTTTTAATGAATTTCGAAATAAAGATGGAAATGCATTGAAATATTTTATATTGTGCCTTGAAAAAGGTCATGGCATTTTGTATAATTGAAGAACATGAAAGTATGAACATTTGATAAGATGATTTTGAGCATGATTATGTGCTTCTGTTTAGGTGAGAGTGGAACTATTCTGTTGGTCACGTGCACGTCGACAAGAGCCTTCTCCCGGCTGCCCACTTGTGGCATATGAGCTCTGAAAATGGACTCATTCTGTTCATGGGGTAAACTTCAGTTTCTCCATTCTGTTTCCATGGAACCCTCGAGCCATTTATTGTGCATTACATTTGAATTGTTGATCATGTTTTATGATTGTATGCTAGGATTGTGAATTTGGTTGAAAACTTAAGAACCATGTGTTTTATGTATTAAATGAGAATTTTTCTATAACAAGTAAAGGTTCTTTTTCAAAGGTTTTGCTTATTTTCCGTTATAAACTTGTTACCCATGAGCTTTCAAGCTCACCCTCTTTGTGTCTCATCTTCATGTGATAGTTAATAGATCAAGTGATTAAGAGCCTAAGAGAATTGCTTCAAATTTGCTATTATGTATTTTGTAATAAGCTAATGGTGTGGCTTTTGCTATGTAAATAAAGTTTTTCAAACTCTTTTGTTTCAGTAATGAAATGATAGATTGAAGTAGTTTCGGTTGTGTATGTTCATATTGACTTCCTTGTAAAATGGTTGAGTTAGAGTAATAAGTTTGTTTTGATATTTGATCGTTGTCGGCATGCCACCCTTGTGGGATGATGCCTAATAAGGGTTCATGGAAATAACCCTATAAGGATAATACGCTCATGTTTCATGATTTCACAAGAGGTTGGGCTCCAGAAACAAGTGGGACGCAACCCATAAAGGAAATCATGATGAGATCATGATAATGAGATTTCTATCATGTGTAATTATGTTAGTATCTAAATTATCCCCAATCATAGGATTAATGAGATGAGACATTATCAGTCCGGATAGACTAGCACATGTTATACTCCTTGATTAGATCAAACAGTGGATCTCATAAGCTGCAAGCATGAGCTGTTTAGAGCTAACATATGGATGCTTGCTAAGAGTAGTAAGTACATTGGATGACCTGCCATGAGACGATCATATGGATAATCTATTCTAGTGTCAATGATAGTCTCATCGTAACAGTGGTACAAATATCCTTAGACTTAAGGTGCTTAAGGATATCTTGGATACTAATCATGTACTTTGACTCTATTCTTAGTTGGCTCTTAGAGATTGCTCATAAAGTGGTGATTGGGTACAACTTGAGATATTCAAAGGTAATTGAGTAGCCAATAAAGGATTCACCACTCTTGATAGAAGGAGATGATACCCACGACTTCTTGTCGGGGCCATTACTCGGGAATCTTTGGCTAGAGTGAAAATGTCATGAAGATAGTCTTTGATTGTGTGGTAGTTTAGGGTCATTTAATTGTGAATCATATGACATACGTGAATCTTGCTTGTTAAGTAAGATGACAAAATTAACTTTTAATAAGCAAGATAACAAAATTACCCTTTAAAGAAGGGGTGGAAGTTTCATGCTAAATTAAGTGGGATTAAAAACCACTTAATTCCCACTAACTCTCTATTAATGTTGGGGGTTAGAGGAAGACCAAAGGGTGTAAGAAACATCAATTTTTGTGTAAGTGTTAAGTGAAAGAAAGAGAATTTTTGGTGAAGTGTTCATCATCTTCTCTCACTCTCTACAAACACTCTCTCAAAGAATACATCACAAAGCTAGCACTTTGTATGTGCTTTATCCATTCTTGTTAAAAGGTTTCAGGCTTTGCTCTTTACGTAGATATCATTAGAGACGTCCTCCTTTGGTCATTGTGGTTTACAACAACTCGAAGAGGTGAAGACAACAAAGAACGAAGGAGATTGTAAGGTACATTACTTAAGTTCATGTTTTTGTTAAAGTTACATTTAATGGCACTTGAAAGTTCTTAGCTTTTTGGGTTTTGTTTTATATTTCCACTGTTGTTTTTTATTTTTGATGCATATGATGCAAAATCAAAACCCAGTAATTTACGATTTCCCGAAACCTTCCATTGTGGATCAGCATGATTACTTTCTTGCTTCTCGCTATTGGAATGAGCTCACTAGGCTGGAACAGTTCAACATCAAGAATGCCTATAACAACATTATATGAAGCCATGAACACTTGTTGTTAAATAATTTCATGTGTTAAATGGTCTTTGACAAATCAAAAACCAACAAGTGCTCAACAAAAGAACTTTTTTTGTTATGATGTATGGATCACAACAGCCCAGTGTACACCTCCACACATGCTTTGAATGCTATTATTATGACTCTATGTAATAGGAGCAACAATTTGGGTATGGGTTACTGGGTTTCTGCCATTGCTCAGTACTATGGTGTGTATTGTCATGGTCTAACCATCCATTACCCTTATTTTCTAAATCACCATCACTTGTGGCGTGTTGAAATCCTAAAGTCCCATAATATGGAACTCCATGATATCAACCAAAAATCTTATGTGAAGATCAGGGCCAATTAAGCATAAGAAAGAGAAACAACTTTTAAAACCACAGCAAGAACTTAACATTCATCGCTTCTACTCATGACAAATCAACATTCATCACCTTTAGAAACTATTGAATCTAGGGGTAGACTTAGAAAAAAGGTGTTTAAATAAGAGATATCCATAGGTACACTCAGAAACCATTCATAATCATAACGTTCCATAACTTTACAAATAATTTCATTTCTCCACCACTAGGATTTATATGCATAATCACGAATCAAAGGACTTTTTAGGGTTATAATGAGGGCAAGGGTCAAGGTGAGATGTATTTGGGTAATATAGTGTAAAAATCATCAAAGCTAGTGCAACAAGAAAAACACTCAATATACCATTAGGCACAAAAACCAACATTCACTCACAATCATGTAACTTGTGATGAATGCAAAAACTATGTTTCCTAGCTCAAATTCAAACTCTCACACCACCAACCATAAAAAAACATAACCAACTAAAAGGAATCACTCATACAACTAATTTCAATACATTGAAACTACAAGAAGTGATCCTTCAAAATCGCATCTACCTCATATTCATCATATTCAAATTACACATTCAATACAACTTTAGGAGGGGAAACCAATTATGAACAACTTTTTAAAACAATTGTATTTACTCGTTGATACTTTTATTCAAACATTTTTTCTTTTGCTTTCTTTTTTTAGTTTTTTTGTAAAAATTGAAAGAAGCTACATTAACATGGGAATATTGATATGACAAAATAACATCCCAATAATTATATCCATCCCACAAATATGCACACCCCTATACTTATGCTTTGATACGTCCACAATCATCAACAATTAACAAATTCTCCAATATATTTATTGTTTGGGTAGGAAATTTGGTTAAGTTTAATAGCATGTAATGTAGTTAATACACAAAGAAAGGATAATAAAGCTTAAAGGGGCCTAACAAAGGAAAATTTATATCAATAGGTAGGCCATTTGGCTAATTTAGCTTATAAAAACAAAGAATGTCAAATCATTTTCATGTTAATGCAAGTGATAAAAATGTGGTCTTCAATAGAAAATCAAAGCAAAGTCAGGATGTACATGTCATAAATGTTACAAATAAACAAAAGACAATTAGATTGATATGAATGTGTCAGTCTATACAAGTTCAAAATATCACTAGTTTGTGTCTTCCACTAGTCACTACTCTTCTAAAGATAATGCATAACGACCAATCACAAGAGTAAAAGTACATGCTAAAGTTGACATGGATTTTTCTAATCAATTCACTCTCTAATCATAACTATATAGTTTAGAAGCAATAGAAAAAAGAGAAAATGTTTATGTGTTTGTTTGATTCTCTCTCTCTCTCTTTATTGAAAACTTAACACAAGTAAGAAACAAACAAACTTAAGAAAACACATGAATATAAGAAACATATGCAAAAATGTAAAGGAAAAGAAATGAACTTCCCTTAGGTTGCTCCCAAACATCGCCTTTTTTTATTGTCACTCGCTCGACACCATACTTTTCTCTTCACATGACAAAATTATGATCATTAAGTGTCACAGTTTGTGCTTTCTCCATATGAGGTTGCTCAGGATAGGGCCTAAGTTGATGATCTCTCATATTTAACATCTTCCCTATCTTCAAAATCTTAATCTCTACTTAGTCCATACATGGAATAAATGTATAATCAATTAAGCATATATCTTCTATAAAGTAATTTTGTAAACTGCTAGCATCAAAGATCAAGTTAATATTGACTGATTTGATCTGTCCATACCAAAGGCCTTCATCTATGGGAGAAACATAGGTGACAATATCTTAATTGCTTAAGAAATATTTAGAAATTACCACAGAAGCAAAGGAATTAAAGGTTAAGTATTAAAAGTAGACTTTTATAAAGCATTTGACTCTATAAGCTAGAATTTTCTCTTTCCACTCTTGAGAGCTTTTGGTCTACCAAATTAATTTTTTAATACGGTGTGCTAATATGTCTCAAAGGTCTCTTGTAATATTCTTATCAATGGAGAGTCTACTGACTTAATTTTGGGATCCAAGGGTTTTATACAAGGGGATCCATTATAATCTTATCTATTCAGTCTTTTTATGGAGGTTCTAACTTGAATAATAGTTTGAAAAATTAGGAGAGAAAGAGCTCCTAAGTTTCAATATAAATGTGATAAACTTAAAATAAATAACTTTTCTTCTGAAAATGATTTATTGCTTTTATAAAGAGATAACAAGGCCTTGATTCAAGTCTTTTTAAATCCCTTGAAAGAATTCAAGAAGCTACTAGAGCTCACCATCAATATATATAAAAGTAGCTTTTATGTTTCAATTAGAACTCTAAAGATCCATATTACTTAGGAAACAGGATTCCAAAGTGTATAACTTCCATTCAAATACTTAGGTGTCCCTATCATAACCATAAAATTAAATTTTAGAGATTGACAACCCCTCCTTAAATCTCTAAAAAAATGAATTGACCATGGAATAACAAGCTCATGTCTTATAAGGCATAATTTAATTAATGAATACTTGTTATAATAATTTTAAAAATGTTAAATCTTAATATTTTCACTGCTTATCATTAAAATAAAGCAGAAGATTATTAAAAACTTTCTATAAACTTTAGAAGAAAGCACAGTAAAAAAAGGGAAAGATGAAATGGATGGATGCTTTTTTACTAAGAGACCAATGAGGCTTAGGAATCAAGAATATAAGAACCACGAACAAGATGTTACTAGTCAAGAGGATATGAAAACTTTATATAGATAAGGAATCTCTATGGATAAAATGGATGCTTCTAAGATTTCTTAAAGGAGAAATTTTTGATAGATCAAACCCAAAGACAATACTTTGTGGACATTTAAGACAATGTTGAGGATGAGGGATTAGTATGGAAGTTCTTTAAATTTAAAATTGGTAATGAAAAAAACACATCCTTTTCATTTGACAGTTGGGACCATCTTGGGCCTTTATATAAACTACCACAATTCAACTATTTGAAAATGATTATTCCTAAAAGTAGGAAATTAAAAGAAGTAATTAAACCAAATATATGGCATCATCCAATACATCTCTCTATAAGTTTTTTTTTAAATAATTGAGAACATGTCATATTACAATCATAATAAAAGGCTAGATGACTCTTTTAAGTGGCTTTACCATCATTCATATCAATTCACTAATAGATCATACATGTAACCTTTTTTAGGATCTCATCTTCAAAGTGCAATGGCAAACATTGATTTAGGGCTCCAAAAGCTTACCTAAAGTGACTTTAATCCTTTAGCTTACTGTTAAAGGTAGACTAAGAACTAGGGACAAGATTACATATTATGTGTCTATTAACACTTACTGCTTTCTTTTGTAATCATGATGTTAAAACTATAAACCATTTATTCTTTATTTGCTAGTATTCCTTGAGTTTATAGACAAAAGTTTAAGCCTAATCCAATCTGTCATATGATAAACATAACAAGGACAAAGTTGTTAAATGGTCATACAACTTGAAAAGGCTAAAATGAAGATTACTAAACCTTTAAAATAGCTTCCAACTAGTTTATATATGCTATATAGAGGAAAAGAAACCAACTATGTCTTTAGAGTTGCTAAATAAAATATTCAACTATTTATAAATAGGTGTTCAACTGGATTAGAGAGATTGTTATTTCAAAAGGACTTAAGGGGAAGCTCAGTGAAATAATGGCAATAAGCTCAAATATCTAAAGCTGCCAATATTGAATCTCCCTAATTTTGTTTGAATTCTAGTGTTGTATTAGATCTTGCTCAATTATGCAGGCTAATAGGTATCAACTTTGTTTAATTTTTGGTTTAATTAGTTCATTGCCTTGGTTTAGATCTTTTATTAATGTTTAGGCTACACTTTTTTTTTTTTTACTTTTCTTTGATTTATGAAGTAAATTTTTTATCCTTTTAAGAGTTTACCAATTTCAATTTTCCAAAAAAAATTGCTATCAATCTTTTTTTAACGACCTATTTATCTATTATTTTACCATAAGCATACGACATGTCTATATCTATCATAAGGTGCAAGTATAAGTTGATCTTGAAAAGGTTATCGGTTAACTACCCATAAACTTAACAAGCTAAATTGTCCATTATAAATGATTGGATAAAAAATGAAACAAATACAAAATCTTAATACTATTGTAAAGCACTGATTAATATTATATCAATTTATGAATTAACTAGATTTAGTCCAAGTTCCCTTACGACTTTACAATTTTCAATTTTACCTTTGATTAATGAATTATTCTAACCTCTTAAGCCAGTAAGAGTTCCCGACTTAGATTATATTCTCTCTCGAGATAAATAATCCCTATTTAATGGCTAATCGATAGAAATCCTTTTTAAATCTAGACAATCAAAAAATACTTTAGTTTAATCTTTGAACTCTATCAATAGGTTTTACCGTAACCTAGGAAGATCTCGTGCCTTTCTCTCTAATAGCTTATATTTGACCCTCTTTATTCACACTATTACCTAAACATACATCTCATCTATCAAATCTTAGTGCATGAATATATCAAATTATGAATCTTTTATTTTTGAGTCCTTTAATATGAATAAATGATAAGAAAACTATAAAACTTTCATTAAATCAAAGAATTAATCAAAATATATCATAGTCTAGGTTATTCCTACCTAAATCTATATCTTTATTAGTTAATAATTAAGCTAAGAATATCAATATGAAAATTATAAGGAAAGCGAGATAAAGAAGTCATGTTCTTGAATCTTGGAATCTTCAAAGTGTTGTTGAATTCTCCCTCTATATTTAAAGAATGTTGAACTCTTAATCAACATTAATGCAAAATAGTTTCAAAGTGACTTTAGGATGTTTCTTAGCTAAAGAACCTTCTCTTTTCTGCCTACTCTTTTCTTTAAAATTCAAAGACCTAATCATGCCCTCTATGAATTCTTTCAAAAATAATAATGTCAACGCAGGTGCATATACAATTGTGTAGTGTATCATTTTCTTCATCCAAAGGGACAACATGGGGCATATAGGGTGTACTGTAGAAATAAAGGCAATCATATTTTGACACGATGGATTCATGAATGGTATCGTGTTCTATAATGCTCCAAATCTTCCAAAATTGTTCCAATTCGATCCATTTGTTTTCCAATTTTGCTTTTTTTCCCTTATGCGAGCAAAAATATAACTTGTCATGACAAAATTTTTTAAATTAAGTGTTAAATCCTTAAAAAATAATCAAAATTAGAAGCAACATACCATAAAAATAATTCTAAAATATTGTATGCATAGTATGCATCACCAATTTAAATAACTAATAATAATGTTCATCCTATACTAGGAATGCTAATAAATAAAAGTAACGATTTAATAGTTTATTTTACAATAGTAATAAATTTTTTTCTCATAGTTTGTGTTTTCTTTTCAATTGTAGTCTTAACTACTAATTTTTTTTCTTTTTTTTTAATCATATAGGATTTAATAAGCTTACTTTTAAATGCAGACCCACTTGACATCGATAAGTATAGATGACAACATGGTCCACAAGTTTAGTTTAAGATCAAATTTGTTTTTATTTTAATAAATTTATTTAGTTCTGTTTTACATGGCAAATACCACCCTTATGACCCTACACATGATTTTTGCCATAATTATAAATAAGATGACAAGGATTTTTTTTGAAAAAAAAGATGACAAGATTATTGCAAAAAAAACGAAATTGATGATTTGTTATAATGGATTATGGTCGGGTTGGCCGTGTCAGGCCTGGACTCGGTCAAAACGACCCGTGGGCCGATCGACCATTCATCAAAGATGTCAAGCCCAAGCCCGATCCATACTCTCCATAGCCCATTAGCAGGAGAAAACCTTCCATGCA
>JANKYE010000010.1:6199046-6210030 GCA_032467995.1 Erythroxylum dillonii
TCAAACGCCTTCAGATTATGCTGCACAAAGATTCTGTATAACCCCATACATCATGCCACGGCTGACTCCATCTGGAACTCCAAAGATTATCTCAGCAAATGTCTCTCCTAGAGGTTATTCTGCAGTGGGATCACCTCAAAGGCTTTCTGGTGCAACCTCACCAACAAAATCACAATATGAGGGACGTACTTCACTTTCTTCCTGGTACCCATCAAGCCAGCAGTCATCAGCAGCAAACTCCCCTCCTCGTGTGCGTTCAATGCCAGGTTTGGACTGTACTACAAAATTGAAATGATTCAATGGTGTGGGTTTCAAAAGTATTGTTGATCTGTCTGGAACATTTCTACTTCCAAAGATTTGTTTGCCTTCGAAGCTTGCCCATAGATTCTTACTCTGGAATGTTTTCTAGGACGGACGCCGCGGATTGATGGAAAGGAGTTCTTTCGTCAAGCTAGGTGAGTTCGAATTTTTTTCAAAATTTTATAGTTAGTTAGGAATATACTGCTGGGTTTGTTGGGCTTTTATATCGACTGATTTGAATAATTTCTGATGACAGGACTCGCTTATCATATGAACAATTCAGTGCATTTCTGGCAAACATAAAGGAACTAAATGCCCAAAAGCAAACAAGAGAGGTAATTAAGTTGATTTCCTTGAGTTGTTGTGCATGTGGGGGTTGTTTATCTAAGATCCTTTGTTTTGTGGTATACCTTTCAGGAAACTTTGAGAAAAGCAGAAGAGATATTTGGGATTGATAACAAAGATCTTTATTTATCATTTCAAGGGTTGCTTAATCACAATGTTCGCTAGACATCCACCACTCAGATTGTTTCCTTAATTTGGTATGCTCATTTTTGCTGATCCGCTTCTCTTTGGTTGGATGTGTTTGTGCTTATATGCTTTTACAATCCTTCAGGGAGTATATGATTCACTTTCCCTTCGTTTCTTTTTTTGTTTAGAATATAAAGTAACATGTTCAAATGAATCTCATCTTTTGAATAGCAAAAGAGAAAAGAATCTCAGGGATAACTGTTGTACGTTCTTTGTTATATTTTCAAATGCATCACGAGAACTACTAGCAATGGAATAGGGTTCTCTCCAGCAAGATGCCATGGTATTGCCAGTCAATCTAGATGATGACTTACAGGGTAACATCTCCACCAGATGGGCCTTTTGACATATAATACCAGAAACTGTTGAACGTGCTATATAGCACCTGCGTGATGATTGAGACCATTACTTAAGGGTTGATATCTTGGGCTCGGCTAATGTTCTGTAGATAGTTTCTTGGGTTGAGGTGTAGAAATGTTAGGAATATATTTTGAGCTGAAGTTGGAGATCAATGTGGAACGAGGCTTGTCACATTTGTTAAAGGTCTTGCAGTGTCTTGTTTGAATTTACTCGTACCATCTGACTGAACTCTAACATCGAACATCAATTTTTGTTTTCAGAGAAGTATCAAGGGTGTCATAATCTTTTGGAGGACGCCTTGTGATAAATATGAAGGAATGTGAGATTTAGATTTTAGCAGTTTGGTTTCAAGTAGATTATGGGATCCATTACTGCAGCCATGCTGTTGTGTAAATAGTGATGCTGAGCTGCCCGCTTGATTTCAGTCAATTGACTTCTTGAACTGGTATGAAAGAAATTTCTTCAGTTTGTAGTCTCCAAACTATAAGACTAAAGGTTGTTGGTATCATCTTGATTTGCAACTGGAATTAGTGCCTATTTAATAAGATTATGTGATAGTTTTACTAATAATCTTGAACAAACCATGCAATGGAATTTTGTACAATTTTTATACAAAAGATTTCGGTTATAATTTTATTTTATTATTTAATATTAATAATAATTATTTAATTTAATGTATAACTATTTTACAATTTAAATTATTTTGAAAATAAAAACAGTAACTAATAAATATATTTAAAATGTAAATATTCAAACAGTTTTTTTTTAATTTTTGTTTGGAAAAAGAAGCTGAAATTAAATTAAAAATTGCAACATAAAAAAGAATTAAAATTAAATGACTTTTAAAATTTAATCTAATATCTATAATTTAGTCTAAAGGTTATAAGAATACTTATTAAGTGCACTTGGAATTACTATTTTAATTTTGTCCGAAATTCCATTCCAATTCAACAAGCAAAAGAAAACTGACCGAAGCGATTTGATTTGATTAGGGGAAATGTTTATGTTGGGAGGACAAAAGGTCACGCCGCATGACCCAAGTATATAAATCTACGACCGAGATAGGATTTGATAAATGTTTCGATGTAGTGACAGGAACAGATACATGTAGAAGAAAAGCATGACAAATCTTTGAATAAAGGTTCGCAGCCCCGCAAGCGGAAAACAAAAGCAGTGTACTCTATAGAACAAGAATATATATTTATTACAAAAATGGAAGAAAAAAAAGAAAGAGAGATAAAAGACAGAATAGAGAAAAGTGCTGTAGCGATTTTATGCCCAAAAATCAGCTCAGATTCACTTAATCGTTGCAGCCAACATGCATCAACATGACATTGTTGGACCGTGAACATCAAGCAAGAAATGAAGAGAGAGGACCGAGGGAATTCTGTCAGATCATGAGGATGATAAGCATGCTTTTCAAATTTTTAGCAGCCAAGGGATTCATACATATCATAGAAGAAGCTCTGTACCCTCCAGAGCCCAGTAACGTAAAATTATCCCAAAGTGATTGGATCCTTTTGCCTTTCAAAGTAGAGGACTTGGAACTCAGAAGTAACATCGGAAAGTGCTAATTTTAATAATGAAACTAAAGTTATAATGGAATCATCAAATCTTTTCAATCTTCAAAGTGCTACAAGCATAATTCACCAGTGCCTGTGCCTGATGATCAATCCAAGGTTATCTCGTGAATGATAATGAATAAATGATATTATGTTTTGTATATATATATATATACAAAATGTAAATTCAGATGCATAAAATTACTAGACTAAAATCGGATCACTTAACAGTTCTTGGTGAATGGGGTCTATCAATAACCATTTAAGATATGTATCCAAAAAAGATTGAGATGAGATGATGATTTTTTTTCCGTTTGTGAGGAGGAGCATTGTTCGTGCAAGTGGACACTAAATCTCAGGCTTGCCTGCTAAGTTGGTTGATGGAATATGGATGGAAAGGCAAGCAGAGGCACCTGATACTAGACCTATACTGTCTGAATAAAATCCTCATCTTTCTTTCTGACCTCCATTAACCTTCTTTTCACTTTTTGTGGCAATTAGCTTGTGTAATGTTAGAACAATAAGCTACAAGCAACCTCCATATATCTGATTTAGTTAGAGTAGAATAGTTAAACCCAGGAATCTTTTTTAAGATAACAAAAGATTGTTCAAAGATGTGCAGATACCTCTTTTTGACCGTGATACCCTCATGAAGAAGTGTTTAGACTCAGTAGGTGGTGGGATGCTATTATGATTTAACTGGAATAACTACCACAATCACAACGTTGCTGTTAGCAAAAAGTTGGCTTGAGAAAAGCAGAGATATGTAGCTTGACACCCACAGTAAGAAAATTAGTTTTTAGCGATGCACAATTACCGACAGAAACGGAACCGTTGGTTATTACCGACAGAAAATCATGTTCCGCCTAGCGATGCACAATTACCGACAGAAACGGAACCGTTGGTTATTACCGACAGAAAATCATGTTCCGCCGGTAACAATGTTGGCAAAAATTTCAATTTGCAATGGAAAAAATATCTGTAGGTAAATATGGAAGGAATCAATTCGGGAAAATTTTTTGACGGAATATAACAACGGTAAGAAATAGTCGTCGGTAAAGAAAGCTTTTCTAATGGTAGACCATCGGTAAATTTTAGTCCTAAATGTCTTCATTTGCCTCCGGTTCAGCATTTGAAAAAGAACAAAAACGGTGTTGTTTGATTTAACACCAAACGACGTCGTTTTGGTATAAGCTAAATCTCCCGCAGCATCTCCCCCCCATTTCCCGTCATCCATTGCAGCCCCATTTCTCTCTTCTGTCATCGTCGTCTGACCGCGCCTCCTCGTCATGCCAGCATGCCTCCTTCTCGTTGTCGTCAGACCGTGCCTCCTCGCCATTGTTAAACCACGTCTCCTCGTCATGCCAGCATGCCTCCTTCTCGTTGTCGTCAGACCGTGCCTCCTCGCCATTGTTAAACCACGTCTCCTCGTTATGCCAGCATGCCTCCTTCTCGTTGTCGTCAGACCGTGCCTCCTCGCCATCGTCAAACCACGCCTCCTCGCCGTCATCGTCAGATCTACTTCAAGTATTGTATAAACGTCGTCATCTTTTTGTGTTTTAATTCCAACGATATCAAGATACTTCTAAAGGTACATGAAGATTTCTTATATGCAATTTTTTCTTTTGAAGTTAGAGATGATACAAATGCTATTGAGTAGGCTTTGATGGATACTTAACTTGATCTTATAGCACCAATGAGATGTTTTCCACACCTTTTGATGTATTTTTTATGTACATAGGTGATCAAATGTATTTCAAGAGAATCTGGACCATTTTACCTTTGGTAAAGTAATAAAAAGTGATCATTTTGATAAATGAATGACGAATACAGAGGAGGAGATGTAGTTTATAAAAAACAATGATATTTGGGAGTTAGTTGACAATATAGATAGTTTTGAAACCTTTGGTTACCAATGGGTGTTCAAGACAAATAGAGAAGCTAAAGGAAAATGTGGAAATAAGGGAGGTTTTAATCGATATTTTGACGATAACAAAATATAAATCCTACTAATGAGTTAGTTATCATATTGGGAAGCTTTATAAGAATTAGATAAAATCATGATAATTTAAGAAGATACTTCATGAAGATGATAAAATAAAAGATAAAGTTTGCAACTTACAAAATGAAGATCAAGTTAAGAACAAAAAACATTAAGGTTGTAGCGCCCCCTTACCGCAGAGTACGCATCGGAACACCCGGAGGTCATTCCGGTACATATCCTACGATAAGGGTGAGCTACGTTCGATCACTACATTCACTTCATATGGCATCATATCATTACTTGCTTATAAAGCATCATAAGAAAATTGCTATTCTAACCTCCCAGCTGGTAATGGGATGCTACAAAGGCACATCAAGGTCATTTATATTTTGTGATATTATTTGTAATCTCATTTTGTTAGTTTGCCAATTTTAAAGACTCACCATGCATAAACATTTTATATCACTTTATTGCATGAGTCTTTTTATTTATTAAGAGGTATTAACGTCTTTATTGTAATCAAGAAGCCTCTTGATTTTTTAAACATTCTTTAGGGAAATTTTGAATATTGGTTTAATTATTGTTGTGTTAAACAATTCAAGTTTAAGCACAAAAAGATGTTGGTTTAATTATTGTTGTGTTAAACAATTCAAGTTTTAACATATTAGAATTGAGAACTTTAGGCTGTGTTTTATTTCTCAAATCATGATTAACAGATGATAACAAGCCGATGAAGTTGTAATCTTCATGTAATAAAGTGCCAAGTTCTTTGAATTTTTTTGGGTTCATATATGTATGATGGATTTTGCTGTAATCTTCTTTTCACTAGTTGGCCAAGGCTATATGGATATGATCTTGTATGAAAGCTTGGTGGCTTAATAATAAGGGAACCTTTTAATGGAGTGGGTAATTTAGTGGCTTTAGAGAATGGAAAGTGGCATGTTTTTCTTGTTGCTGCCACCATTTTGTAGAAAAGCGATGGAGATATCAATCATAACACTTCAAAGTTCAAAGTATTGTTCATGAAGTTGTTCTATTTATCATGCTTGGTTATGCATATTTCTTATTTAAATTAGATTGTTGATTAGTTCTTTACGTGGAATGCATATATTGCATTTATCTCAAAATGTAGTATTTACATTTTAAGTTATCTTTAGTATTCAAAATGTAGCATTTACATCTAAAAACTTTAAAGTTACTAATATTTGGCTTCTTCCTATTCCAAATCTCATAAAGGTGGTTTTATCCAAAGTTGGTCTTATGTAGACTCTATTTAAATTGTAACAAGTTGTAGCCATAATTTTTGCCCAAATATTTGTAAGGAGATCATACTCATTTATCATAGTCTTAACTATTTCTTACAAAGTCCTATTTTTCCTCTCAACAAGCCCATTTTATTGAGGGGATCTTCTATTAGAAACGTTATGAAAGATACCATTATTTTCATAAAAAGGTTTTGAATCTTTCATTCTCGAACTTCCTACTATGGTCACTCCTAATAGATGTAATAGAGAGTTCTTTTTTTTTTCATTTTGATCCTCTTTACAAATTTAAGAAATTCCCCAAAGCATTAATCTTTTTTAGCTAAGAATAAAACACCAGTATTAGGAGTTGAGGTTTAATTTTACCCTTGGAAGTTTATTGAAAAGTTATTTAGAGTTGAGGTCAGAGATAAGGCCCATGCTTGTATGTCCAAGCCTTTTACGCCAAATCCATACATTTTAACATTTTTATAGTTGCTAAAATGCCATTTTACATATACTTAATATTAGGTGTTGCATCACTCATTTATGCTAATATGAGAATATATAGCATGATTATGAATTAATTTATTAAATTTTTAGGTTTTTGAATCATGATGAGATGATCTAAGTCCATAAACTACTATAAGAAAACACTTAACTATAGTTACAATATGACGATTATTTATTGAAGTAATAATATGTTTTCACAACTAAATTGTAATAACCCTATTCACTAATATAGGTATTTGCATCACTTAAAGAAAAAATGTCAAAAACAAGGCTAGAGTTGAAGGTTTGATATGTAATGCTTATTTAGTGGAGGAAGCTAGTACATTTTGTTCACATTATTTTGAGTCTCATATTTATACAAGAGAAAGAAAAGTTCTTCGTAATGACGATGGGAGAGGTGATGCTGATGGTAACTTATCCATTTTCACATATCCTGGATGAACATATGGACATTCAATAAGAAAAATATTAACAGAGGAAGAAATTGAGGTTGCCCATGGTTACAGTTCATTGAACTGTCAAATGGTTTAACTTTTCGTGTAGTAAGTTAAAATTGATTATTTAGGCTTTGAAATTTAGTGTTATTCATAACTGAAATACATAATAATGTTTTTCGATTATACAAGGAATTATTACGCGAGCTAATGCCTGACAAAACATAGGATGATATTAATAAAGAAGTTAGAAGACACTTTCTTTGATGGTTCACGAAATATGTAAGTTTTCACTTACAAATATTGAAATGATTCAATTATAAGATTTAAGTGTTCAAATGGCATTATACTGTTTAATATGATAATTTATTTTGTTTAGGCTTTAGAAAATTCGATAGAGAACAAGTTCATATGTGATCTTGTTAGGGATCTTTGCGAACTGTTAAATCGTATTTAGTGTATTTCGTTAATGAATACAATTATCATACAGAATATCATGGTCATAGCATGGCAATAATAAATAGAGGAGTTTGCATACAGGGTGAATTGATGAATTACTATAGTAAAATTATTGAGATAATTGAAATTAAGTACCTTGCCTTGCTAATAAAGCGAAGTGTGACTAGTTTAATCCAATTCCAAATGTTGGTACAAAAGTGCATAGCCGATACTCGCTTGTTGAAATCAACAAGTAGAGAAGATTTAGACAATTTGAACTTTTCGTGTTGGCAATGCAAGTGATCCAGGTATATTATATCTCTTTTCCCAGTTTACGACGAGATAAGTCAGATTGGTAGGCCGTTTGCAAAGTTAAACCTAGAGGTATTTTTGAATCATATGGAAAAGGAGAACAAATAATTGAAAGTGAAGCATTTCAGGAAGATGATTATGAAATAAATGCATCTGTCACATATGACGATAATGAACCTTTGAACCATTTATCTAATGAATATGTTGAAATTTTATTTGGAGAGGATGACGAGGGCCAGAGATTTGAAAAGGAGCTTGAGTTTGATTCTAATTCTTCAAAAAAAGAAGATGATTTTGATTTACAATTAAGTGATGATAGCGATTAATTTGTGTTTGTAATTGAATATTATATTCAATAAATCAATTATTTCCTTTTCAATATATTATATAAAATATTGAATTCAAATTGTTATATTTCTAGAACATTCAATCAAATATGAATTTCAGGTTGAAATATGCCACCAAAGAGACAACAAAATATAATGCGACCAAGGTTCAAACAACGATTCAGAGGTACGTGCTGTCCAGGTGAAGCATCACATTCTGTAGCTGGAATTGAATCACCTCCTCTCCCTCCAGCTACTACACTTATAGATGAGGCATCACTTTCTGTACCTTCTGCTACACCATCCACCACCCCTACATCATTCACTACCCCTATAACGACAGAAATATCAGGGGTAAACGAAGCGAATGAAGGAGGCGGCTGCTAACCTGGAACTGAGGGACCTGATGGAAGAACTTACATCACAATTGTCAATAATCTGTAAGTGAAAATACATGAAACACTATATGTTTATAATTAAGTTATAGGTTTAAATTTCAAAAATGGTATAAAATTATTTGTTTTTATATTAGGTTGATTCCATTATGACCGTGCTCAAGAAACATGACATCTAAATTTAAGGAGAAGATTGATCTTGAGGGTTATGTATAGAAGAATATCGCTTAGGCCACAAAGGAATTTTACTATCAGGAGTTTGAGGTACAAAAAAAGCTATAATTTTCTTTTGTTAATTGAATTTTATACATTAATTAGATAAATATTATTACATTATAAGTATTTATCAAATGTTTTTCCTTTTATTTCAGAAAGAATTTTTTTGGGATTCTGAATTTGACGCGGTCATTAATAAAGTATAGGAGAGACGAGCATGTACAAGCTATTAGGACTTTATTGGTGCGATACACAAGGCTGGTATACGATCGCCGTATATTTCTGAACAAATATGGAGTGGTTGGAAGCAATATTGGACAGTACCTGAGGCAATGTCCATTTCAGATCGTAATTCTACCAACAGACGTAGAGGACTAAGGGGAGAGAGTCTTCATGTACATACGGGAGAATTTATTACCCACCACGAGCATGTAGAGAGATTTGTGAGTATCTAAACTTTACACTTATATTCTGATTGTTTTACTTTGTTGTATTTCAATTTAAATTGATGTGTGAATTCTGGAATGAAAATACTTGTATTATGGATAATGATAATGGTATAAATTTCTGGTGCCATATATGACTGTGTTGAGTTATTTTCTTTGTTCAACAGGGGTGAATATCATAAAAATAGAGAAAATTATACCGAAATTTTTATAAATTCTAGTTCACTTAAAACATTTTATTCTTATGCAGGAAAAGTCTATGGGCATGAGGTCTACACCCCGTCAGCTCTTTTTGCACACTCATACTAAGAAACATGACGGTGTGACATTCGTCAGCACCCGATGTAGAGAACTAAATGTATGTGAATTTTATGGTTTAATATTAATGCTTAATAATTATCACTTACTAATATAAACATTGCCTTCTGTTAGGACCAAATATAAGAAAACATTCAGCGACAGTCTCAGCAATCTGAAGATGTTGATGAGACTCAAACTTATCTTCATGTAGTGGGTGGTAGAGACTGTCGTGGAAGGATATTCGGCTTATGTTCATTTGCGAACACATGTTATTCACAATCCTCTACGTCCAGTACAACAACATCTAGTAGGCGGTCGATAACCAATGAAGTCCACGAGCTTCGGAGCATAGTATAGACATTGGCAACTTAGTTGTAACAGTTGATAAAGTACATAACTCAGCTCCGTAATAAGATGAATGAGTTAAAGGAGAGGGGTAGCACCTCATCGTAACAAACAGAGCATCCGCGGTCACCAAATCAATATTGTACTTGTAATCATTTCATTTGAGTTACAAATACTTATTATGTACAATTTAATGTTTTTATTATCAATTAAAATAATTTAGCGTTATATCATCAATCAACTTTTTGTTTAAATAAATTCATTGCATAAACAAATCAAAATATTATGCACAAAAAATTCATAACTGTTCAAATTATGCATCAACAATAAGATCATCAAATAAAATTTAATGATGGGAATTTTAAAAATAATTTTATTAATTTACCGACGGAAAACAAAATTGATAACAAACCATCAGTAATATTGACAACATCGGTATACTCACTGACAGAAAAACATAATTGTCGATAATGTTGTAATAAAACTACCGACGAAATAACCAAAATCATCTATAAATTTTTCGACGGACAAACTTTGACCGTTGGAAATTTACCGATGGTCAATCGCTCAAACAACCATTGATATATTCACCGACGGTTACATAAACTGTCCGTCGGTAAATTTATCAACGGACACTCTTTTATTCATTGAAAATTATTACCTACGGTCGTTTTAACGACGCCTTGGTCTGTTAAAAAAATTCTGTCACTAAACTACCTTTTCGACAGAATTTTTAGGTTTTCCGTCGGTAATGTTCGTCGCCAAACAACATTTTTCTTGTAGTGACTACTAAGGCAGTAGTCAATTTAGGTGACATTTATATTTGGTAGGAAGTGATGAAATGAAATCAAATAAAAATGGAGTATAATTAGTAATGTAATTATTATATGTCTAAAACATTTGAAACCTACTCTTGTTTAGCGCAACTCAATAAATAGTATTTAAACGTAATATAAATTATTTGATTAATCAATATATGTTTCATTACTTTTAAAATAATTAAAGATAATGCTTTTTTCATAATTATAATTATTTGGTCAAATATATTATAATTGTAAAAGTTGTTTTGAGATACTAAATACAGAATAAATTATTAAAATTAATATAATCAAATTTATATAGACTTGATGCTAATACTTTTAGAAATTATAATTTTGCCAATTATTTGTACAATGACAAATAAGTACACAATAGTGATATGAGAGTTCTTAATCTTAAATACTAATTTTAAATAGTTTTAAAAAATAATTCTTAAATGTTTTTTTCCCTGTTGATTTCCTA